>JAEMWC010000002.1:1840000-1890000 GCA_016490735.1 Pachyseris speciosa | reverse complement strand
TTATTATTATTATTTTTGGTGCGCTGGGACTTCTAAGAGAGGGAATGGACCAGAATTTAGGAAAGATCCCCGGAACTAGCAACATTAACGAGCTGAACAAAAATCGTCCTCCTAGGAACGGCGCACATACTGAGAAGGTTTCTGTCCATCAAATAAAACCCCTCCCTGGTACCTCAGGACCAAGGATTGACCCCGGTTCTAGGAGACTGTAGGAAGCAATTTATAGCACTGAAAACGATAATAATAATAATAAGGGAACCCAGCTCGGCAGGGGGGGTTTCAATGGGGCTGCAATAATTAATTAATCAATTAATTGCATACAATAGATAAGTATAAATAAATAAAAAATACAATTAGTTTATTAATTTCAAACAGAGTCAAACTCTTAAATTGTATAAATAAATTAATGAAACATGAAAATTTGTATAATCAAGAACGATAATTGCCGCAATACTGGAACAAGGCACTGGTGGTTTTCACAGTCAGTAGTACTCTAGAACGGGCTCTTTTCAATTATCCGTTTATAGTGGACTTTGGGATGGTGTTTTAAGGAGTGCAAATTACGGCTCAGGTTTTTTTTATGTATTATCTAGAAATCAAGAGTATTCTACTTTTGGCCATTTGGGTTAATAACCACTTTCCGAGAGAGAAAAAACGTCCTTTCAATTTAATGCTTCAGACTAGCCAACTAACGAAGTCAATTTAGAGAGTTCTGAAAGCCGAAACCAGACTGTTCATAGTCCTATATTTTTCCGTGGGATTGTCGAGCCTCGTACGCTTCGATTGAACTGCCGCCATCGTGATTGTAAACGAAGAGCGCAACCTGGGGTGAGTGTAATAAACAAAATTCGGTTCCCATGGCAACTCACTCCTTCCTAGTCCCCGCAAACTGATTTCAGTATTTCAGTGATTTTCCTCTCGAAAAATATTTAACAAGGCCGCGAACTAGACCTAAGATATTAATATGCTTACTGGGTCATGCAGATGAGGCTCCATTGGCTCAGCTGATATTGGCCATGTTCTAAACGAGCGAGGGCCTGGGAATGAGTTTTAAAATTAATCGATTGGAAAAAATTGTTGACACTGCATGAAAGAGCATCTCAAAGATGGTCACCTTGCCGACTTTGACGCTGTTCAGTTGAATTGGAGCTGAAACAAAAGCTTTTTAAAAATTGTGAAAATTAGAGACTTTGTATGGTTTGATGGGACACACTTTCCAAAATAGAGACATTTGTATGGGATTTTTTTAAAGATCTAAATGCATGTCAGCTGGCGACTTTTCGACCAAACATAGTCAAACTTGCTGAAAGTACTTATTTTGAGATACCCTCTCATACGAGAATCGATTTAGTTCAATGCCATTGATTTTCAATGAAGTTTGGATTCGTTCCGAGGCCCTTACTCGTTTAGAACATGGCCGATGGTGGAGTACATCTAGTAGAATCTTACTGCACAAAATCAAGAACTTCTGATACAAATTGGCTGAGATATTGTTTTTCAACATATTTGATCAAAATTCGGTTGAGATTATGACGTAACCAACTGGCTAATTTGTATATTTTATAAACTTGCTTACCTCTAAAACAAGAAGAGATATTTGAAAATAGCAAATGGCATTCTTCTTGTTGTACAGACTACATAACTGTGTATATTTTAAAATGGCTTAAATAGGAGAGAGATGAATTTCGTCACAGTAGAAGTTTAAGCAACGACGACGTCGACGGCAACGTAAACGTCATTCGCCACTTCCACATCTCCCATAATACACTTTGTTTGCCCCCCCCCCCCCCCCCTCCCAAATTTTGCTCGGGACTATTCCCAAGAGAAACTGAAAACAATGGTTAAGCAAAAGTTTGGAGGGCAATCAAAGTGTGTCATGGGAGATGTGGAAGTGGCGAATTTCAAAATACAACTTCTATTTTTGTAACTCTTTCACGATTATTCCAAATTGTTTAACTTGTAAAATGCTGGCGAGCTGCCCAAGAGCTAAATTGCTATGAAAGACGTTAAAGTAAGGAAACAGAAAGAAAAAATTGCTGTCATGCACTCACGTTCTCGACAAAACATAAAATTTGGTCATTTCACGTTGTTGTTTTGCAAGGGAAGGCAAAGAAAAGTACCAAAATGTAAAACGCTCGTTCTGGGTGGTTGTTTTTGCTCTCGATGCCATTGACGTCCCCCTTGCTAAAGCTCCCTCCTTCCCAGTTTGCCCTCGCCGCTACAACTAAGATGGTGACAGTTCAATCGAAGCGTACGAGTCTCAACTATCTCACGGAAAAATAGGGGACTGTGAACAGTTTATGCCGAAACGTGATCTACGTCAGTTCGCAATTATTTCTCAATCTCCTTGTAAAAGCCATGAAAAATTCCAGAGTTTGGAAATCGAACAGAAAAACGCCCCAAGGAATAGACTAAGTACAATCGTGATCACTACATATTAGTGGCCACATTGCCATCGTAGTTTCCTCGGCTTGGGGAGCAGGTATGGTGTAATGGCGAGAGCCCTCGCCTTCTACCAATGTGTCCCGGGCTCGATTCCCTGACGCGGCGTGTTGGTTCTCTACTCTGCTCCATGAGAACTTTTCATCAAGTAAGACACCTAAGTATTTAATATGATCTCTTTTTTCTATTACGTCACTATTTCCATCTTTATTTGGTAATTTAATATTTATGTTTCCTGATTTCTTGTTAGGGGATTTAACAATCATGTAATTAGTTTTCTTAATATTTATAGATAGCTTGTTTAGATCGCACCATTCTTTAATTTTAGCCAGCTCTTCGTTAATTAGTTTTTCAAGATCGCGAATAGAAGGTGATGAGGCAAAAACATTAGTGTCATCAGCAAAAATCCTAAAGTTCATTTTATCGGAGCAGTTAGAAATGTCATTTATATAGAGTAAGAATAAAAGAGGGCCAAGGGAACTACCCTGTGGTATACCACATTTCATCGTTTGTTTTGATGACTCAACACTATTAAGAGAAACTATTGTTGCCTATTAAACAAGTAATTTGTGTAACACTTTAAGGGAATACCCCTTATGCCATATGCCTCTAACTTTTTAATCAAGATTTGATGGTTTACAGTATCAAAAGCCTTGGCGAAGTCTAGAAAGACTCCGCAAGTGTATAGATTGTTGTTTATGGCTTTCTTCAAATTATCACTAATTTCTACTATCGCCCGTTCTGGTGATCGTTCTTTGCGGAAGCCCAACTGAAATTTGTTCAGAATATCATATTTTTCTAGATAAGTTAAAACTTGGCAGTGGAAAAGCTTCTCAAAGATTTGCGCAAATGAGTAAAATGTAGATATTGGACGAAAATTAGATGGGTCAGTTGCTGCATCTCCGCCTTTATCTTTAGGGGTTACTCTCGATACCTTTAATATATCGGGAATTATCCCTTGAACAAGAGAATAGTTAAACACTTCCGTCAGGGCTTCACTAATATGGTCTACTGCCAATTTTATACATTTGTTAGGAATGTCAATTGAAGCTTTGTTGATTTTCAAGTTTTGTATCAGGTCTTTTACTTCTTGGACATTAATAGCAAGGAACATAAAACTATTACTATACGATCTTGTGATATATTGAGTTGGATTAAGGTTACCATAGTCACCTATTTGTGCAGCCAAGCTTGGGCCCACATTAATAAAATGAGAGTTGAGATGCTCACATATGTCTCTTTTATCGGTGTAGATCCTATTGCTATAGAATAAATGATTTGTAGAAGTAGTTGGATTCTTTTTCCTATTGATTAACATTCTATTAGTCCCCAGGTGGCTTTTATATTGTGCTTATTTAAGTTAAATTGAGCTGGAAAAATAATTATGTTTTGCTTGTTCTTTGAGCTTGTTAAGTTTATTGTTATAAATTTTGTATCAGGATCTTTACTGAGGAAATGGGATTTAAATAACTTATGCCTCATTTTAATTGAAACTCACAAACATTTTGATATCCACGGTTTTTTTTTAACAACCTTCTTTGTGAATTAGAGATTTTCTTTAAAGGGGCATACTTATCTGTTACCTTTATTAGAGCTTTGAGAATATTATTCATGCTTTGATTCACATCTGAACTAACCAGATTGTTAAAGTTCAAGATCATTAATAAATAGCTCATCTTTGAATCTAGAAAAATCTCTGAAATACTTCAACCGGTCATATGCTGGGAATTTGCAAGGCCACAGGTTTGTAATTACTGTAAATTAAAGTGTTATCCTCGTTAAACAAAGTCGATTTATTTATTTTAGTTTTAATAATTTACGGTCTATTCCCGCACAAGACAACGGGTTTTTCTATTAACGTGAGATGGGTGTTCAATAATCACCATGCCATGAGCATGGGGAGAAAAAAGACGGTGAGATGAGTGTTGAAATATGGGAAGCAGCGCAAAGATTAAATATACGGACTAAATGTCTAGTGTTGCGAAGGTATTGTTCGAATGAAGAACTCAGTGGTCATTCAGTTTTACTCACTTTCATGCTTCTAAAAAGAAAAAGAAACGTCGAAATATTTGTTATATTTCTAGGCTGTTTTAGGCTGTTGTACCTGTTCTGTTCAAACCCTGACTTCCCAGGGGTTCGTTGTCGGCCTAGAACAATTTCGAGATCAGGCAGACCCTTTGGTCGTAACATGCTCATTGGATGTGTCTGGAACTGTAACAGGAAATCTCGCCCGTATGTAAGCTTTGCTCCATCTGCTCGTGATCCATCAGTGACCCCATCGAGATCATGAGGCCATGATTCTGTTGAAAAGAAGCAGAATAACTTGCAATCAAAACAACCATAGTAATCCTCATACGTGCAAGGTTGATGGGAGGCTCTTAAAACTGAGCATGTATTTGCAAAATAAACGGCGGAATAGTATTGATTTTCATTTTTGTTTGGAGGTGGGGAGGGTGGGAACTGAAAAGGCAAACATGATACATTTCAGCTCCGCCACGCAGAACATAACATGATCGGAAACGAAATGAAGAAATGATCATCGCAGTTGTGAACGCAATTTATGCAATTGCGTAAAGAAGCCTGTAAAAGATTCAGGACTTCATCGGGGTTTGAACCCGTGACTGCGAGGATCATACCGGTGCGATGCTCTACCAACTGAGCTAGGAAGCCACTGACGTTGGGAGCAGGTCAACTGTGAGTTCACATGTTCCCGTAAAAGAAATGAGTGTGAATGATATATGAAATGAATCATATATGAACTGCGGAAAAGAAATGAAATGTAGAAATGATCTTCTCAGTTGTGAACGCAATTTATGCAATTGCGTAAAGAAGCCTGAAAAAAACTTCAGGACTTCAACGGGGTTTGAACCCGAGGGCCGATACCGGTGCGATCATGCGATGCTATACCAACTGACCACAAGGACCATTAGGTTTATTTTGGCGGCTTAGCCCCAAGCACCAGGAAAACTGTAACATTAAGTTATACCACAGCTACAAGCTCTTATTACAACCAAGTATGTAGCAAAACATGCATAAAATAGAGCTGAGCGACAGTTTACAAAGACACTACTGTCAGACGGAGGCCAGAAAGGATAAAATAGAGCTGAGCGACAGTTTACAAAGACACTACTGTCAGACGGAGGCCAGAAAAAACCTACCGGAAAAAACCCGGCGGGGAAAACTCGACAGGAAATCTGGGTAGGAACCATGTCGCAAGCTCAAAGTAGCCCATCCTACGAGGCTTTATAATTCGGACATCCCTACTCGCCTTAGCTAACATCAAAGTCACACAGAAGACAACGAAAAATGACATACTTAATAACACTAAAAAGAAAATAACGTGAGCCAAACGAGGTGTTGTCCTAGAGCGACTTCCCACGTGACATACACCTCATATATAGCCCTCTCTTCTACCCATACTGCACTTCGATTGAACTAGCCCCAGCCCCGACTGCTCACATGGAACAGAAATATTTCATTTCCGGCTAATTCTTATTCACTCAAACGCCAGAAATTCCATTTGTCACTAAGTGGCAGGGGCAGGCATTGTGTTACCATGAGAACAATCCCCAGCTACCCTGACAAAAAAACAAGGCACATACACAACTAACGACAAAAATTCCGGCCATTGATTCGATGAAACGCCGGACCCTAATTGCACGCCGGTCTCGTATATACGCCGGGTAAAAACTGCTAATTTTTAAATCAACGCCAGAGCCGTTAGAGAGAAGTTCAAGCGTTTATTTGCGTCTAGCTTACAAGTACAAATATTCTCTTTAATAGCACTGCTGTGACATACTAGTACTGTATGCTGCTGAGGTAATTTTAATAAGTGTGCAAAGAAAAAGTACCGGCATAATTACATAACTACAACCATGGACAAAATTCATTGGGGCAGTCAAGCAAACTGGTAATTTTCGATGATCTGATCATTAGTCCCAAAAGCAGTGCTGTCAGTTATAAATGTCTGCGCGTGCGGTACGGTGGTCTTCTATCGTTTGTGTCCGGAGAACGCACCCATGTTAATGCAAAAATCCAAGTGATTTGGTGTTACCTTTGCCTGAAGTCTTACAGCTCCATCTAGACAAGGCGATTATATATTTTTGCACAGAATTTCTCTTGCCAGGAGAGGGGGTCTAGATCCTACCTGCTTCCCGACGCAAGATTTAACCACCGCCGCTATTAACATCAGAGAAGAAACAGTTTCAGTTACACAATAATATTCTCAAGTGGCAAACAGATGACAAAGATGGACAAGCAGCAAGAACTTTTAAGAGAGACAAAATGCGATCGCAGGGCCCAACAAGGGGCAGAATAGAGACATTTATTTTAACAAAACGAACGAAAAACTATTTCGTTTGAAATTAGAAGTGCTTGTTGATCGAATTATCGACGTCGGACAGACCTAATATAGACATAATGATTAATTATACAGAGTATATAAATGACTATAATTGAACAAGTTAATGCATTAAGTCCAACGGCGCGTAAGCGACCGGACAAGCTGAAACTGTAAAATTCCGCTGAAGAAGACATTTAAGTCGAAACCGGTC
This sequence comes from Pachyseris speciosa, assembly GCA_016490735.1. NCBI lineage: Eukaryota > Metazoa > Cnidaria > Anthozoa > Scleractinia > Pachyseridae > Pachyseris > Pachyseris speciosa. The sequence continues at coordinate 1,883,005 of JAEMWC010000002.1, read as the reverse complement.
CGAAGAATGAGACGGCTGGATCGGCACTCAACCATAAGTGTCCATCCTTAACTTCCACTGCGAAACCGCAAGTTAAAGGCGTTGGGAGGCAGGCAGGATCTAGACGCCCTCTCCTGAGCCAAGGGAAATAGATAGATAGATAGATAGATAGATAGATAGATAGATAGATAGATAGATAGTCACAAGTCACACCTTATTTTGTCACACTGAAAACATCCGCCCTCTCCAAATTTTGGACTTGCAGCAGAGCTTCGTCGAATTTTAGATGGTGCTAATAATTCTTTCAGGTTTTTAGTTCGCCGGTAAGCAGGGAAAACAGATTTGGCTATCCATCCATCCATCTATCCATCTATCTAGGCGACCTTCTTTGTCAACTCTCAAACTTTTTCTAGCGCAAAAACCGGTAAAACCTATTTTCAAATGAAAAATGATCCTCGCAGTTGTGAACGCAATTTATGCAATTGCGAAAAGAAGCCTGAAAAAAATTCAGGACTTCAACGGGGTTCGAACCCGTGACCTCGCGATTTTACCGGTGCGATGCTCTAACCAACTGAGCTATGAAGCCACTGACGTTGGGGGCAGGGACCTGCTCCCAACGTCAGTTCAGGCTTCTTTTCGCAATTGCATAAATTGCGTTCACAACTGCGAGGATCATTTTTCATTTGATTTCATTTCCGCAGTTCATATATGATTCATTTCATATATCATTCACACTCATTTCTTTCACGGGAACATATGAACCCATAATTGACCTACTCCCAACGTCAGTGGCTTCATAGCTCAGTTGGTTAGAGCATCGCACCGGTAAAATCGCAAGGTCACGGGTTCGAACCCCGTTGAAGTCCTGAATTTTTTTCAGGCTTCTTTTCGCAATTGCATAAATTGCGTTCACAACTGCGAGGATCATTTTTCATTTGATTTCATTTCCGCAGTTCATATATGATTCATTTCATATATCATTCACAAAACCTATTTTGTTCGGCTTTCGTGTAATTCCTCAAATGTGATTTATTTGGATCATTGTAAGAAATGTAATCTCCAGTACGTCGGCTCGACCACCACGGAATTTAAAGTTAGATTTAGAAATCACAAATCGTCAATGAGAACAAACAAGAAAACTTGCGAGGTCGCCACACACTTCAACCGAACTGTGGGAACTAAAAGAAAAGAAGGTAGAATTTGCAATTTCGTGGAAGATCCTCGCAAAAGCCAGAGCGTGATCAAATCCCAGCAAGCGATGTAATTTATGTATTCAAAAGAAATATTTCATTATATCTAATCCCCAAATGGCGACGCTGAACAAGCGTAACGAACTTGTATCAACTTGCAGACACCGAAAAAGTACATTCTTAAATACAATTGAATTGTAAATCGAACGGCCAATAATAAGCTTGCACATGTAATTTGTGAATTTTCAAATTTGCTACTCTCGTGTTAACGGGTCTTAAAATGCCGCGTGATTATGTTGATCGGTGATGTAAACCTTAACGATGCTTCAGTGTGTATGGAGATAAACTGATGAGTGGACTAATTTTTGTTGGTCTACGAAACAGAGCTGTATTAAAATCTATATGTACTCATATTGAGTAGTCTACATGCTGATATATACATACATATATATATATATATACATATATATATATATATATATATATATATATATATATATATATATATATATATATATATATATATATATACTAAAAGCAATGAAAACCCAAAGTCTTCTGTTACTTTGCTTTTGCGCCACGCGTTTCACCGCTGTTGCGGCTCTTCAGGCATAGCAAAGTGTGTTTATTGACTTATTGCGTCACAGATGTAATTGTAATTACAGTTATAATGGCTATTGTAATTCTAAGCGCGCGCGAGCAATTAGCGTAATTTCAAATCATTAAGAACGGGTTTATACTTCAAAATAAAAAACCTCTTTGTTCTTTCTCATGCCCTCTGAGGGGCTGAGAATCTTATAAAACGGAAAGATAGTGAACTGTGGTGTCAATCCCGCAGCACATTCATCAATATGCTTGCTGACTCCTAGCATACGTGTGTGCAGGTCTCTAATTTGCTGTTTATGAACTGTCACTCTTTTTCTCAGGACATCACCCGTTTCTCCTATATAATTATGTCCACATCCTGCACATGTTATTACGTAAATCAAGTTCGTTGAGGTGCAGTTCATCGAGTGCTTTACCCGAAATTTTCCATTCGTGGCGGAGAAGGTGAATTCTTTACCCTGTTTCAAATAGGGGCATGTACCGCAACGTTTTGTTTCACAAATTTTAACTTCCGGATTAGTGTCTTTTTGCATCCGTTTGAGGTTTCTGGGTTGTCGCTGACTGTGAATTACTTTAGTCTTGCTCATATTGGGTTTTAATGAGGAGTTTTGGTTCAACATGGGAAGTGTTTTCCTGACCAGCTGAAATACTTGCGGATTGTTGGGATTGTAAGTTGTTACCAGACAGAGGAGGTTATTTTCGCTAGCTTGTTCTCTCACCCTTCTTAACTCTTCCGTTGTTTTGTTGAGGGCCTTGTTTATACCGTAATTAATGATCTCAGCTGGGTATTTTTTCCTCAGAAGCCAGGTCTCTGATAAAATGGGAGAAGAAATAAGCCATTATGTTTACACAAACTGGAGAAAGTTCTTGGATGACTGTTACATAAACTGGCCTTATGGTGAAGATAAATTGAAGGAGCTTCACGATATTCTAAACAGCCTAGATAGCAGCATTCAACTTACTGCTGAAACTAGCTGCAAAGAACTTCTGTTCCTTGATGTGATGATAAGAAAAGACAATACTCACCTAACAACCGATATTTATTATAAACCGACGGATTCATTCCAATACCTCCCATATACATCCAGCCATCCAAGACACAAAAAATAACATACCATACAACCTGGCTCGGAGGATATGTATGATTATTAAGGAATATACATAAGGAAACGGCGCCTTCAATCGATCGCCTTCGATCTCCAACAAATCCTTCTGAGGAAACATGCCTTATGAGAGTACAAAGCACGCGGATGACGCCATTTGTCTGCGTGTGCAGTTTCAAAATCATTACAAATCTGCCATTTTACACAATTCAAAAAATAAACTTGTCGATTAAAATAGTACAGTCATAAAATAGAACAGACGACACGAATTGTAAGTGCTGCTTGTTTTACCTGAACGGTTTTAACAGCCCGTTAAAAAGAGTTTTTACAACTGTTGACGCAACATGTACAATCACTGACGCCATTCCGCGCGTGCAAGCTAGAATAAAATTTGCTCAGTTTTTCTCCCTAAATGATCAAATGTAGCTACAAATGTGGGAAAAACTATATTATAAAACAAATAAAAAGCCTTTTAACCGTGCTTCGTTCTGTTATAAGGCACTCAAGGAAGTGACGAGAGCACTCAAGAAGTAGTTAAAAGCACTCGCCTACGGCTCGTGCTTCTTCCTACTTCTTTCGTGCTCTCGTCACTTCCTTGCGTGCCTTATAACAGAACAAAGCACGGTTAAAAGGCTTTTTTATTTGTTTTATAATATAGTTTTTCCCACATTTGTAGCTACATTTGATCATTAAATATATATATATATATATATATATATATATATATATATATATATATATATATATATATATATATATATATATATATATATATTTGAAGACAGTCTGATCAACTGAAGATTTGTCTTGGCATATTTATTACTATATAGTTTCGTACCGCACAACCTGTACGGCACTCATCAGATAAATAGCCAAATGTAAAATTACAACGTAAAGCTGGTAACTATATATACAGGAGGAGTGGAAAAGTATTAGATTACAACGGTTTCTACTTCTTAACAATAGACGCTTAAAATCCGCGTGACAATGGAAATGTCGCCACCAACGTAGGACGGGCTTTCCTCAAGATCCTGGACGAAGAATTCCCAAATGGCCACGTGTTACATAAGATCTTTAATCGTAACACAGTTAAAATCAGCTACAGCTGCATGTCTAATGTCAAACAAACCATCGACGGCCATAACAAGTCATCCTTATTACGGAAGAACGCACCACCGTCGCCTAGAACATGCAACTGCAGAAAACCGGCTGACTGCCCTATGGCTGGCAATTGCCTCAAAGAGTCCGTTGTCTATCAGGCAACAGTGATATCTGAAGACAGCAAGCCCGACCAAACCTACGTAGGCCTAACTGAAAACTCCTTCAAAACCAGATTCACAAACCACAAAGCTTCTTTCACCAATCCAAGCAAGAGACTCAACACAGAACTCAGTAAGCATATTTGGCAGTTGAAAGACACTAAAACAGGTTTTAGGATATCTTGGAAGATCTTAAAGCAAGCTTCTCCGTACAACCCCGCTTCCAATCGATGTAATTTGTGTCTGTGGGAGAAGTATTTTATAATTTGCAGGCCCGATTTAGCCACCTTGAACAAACGTAATGAACTTATTACTTCCTGTAGACACGCAAACAAATTTCTCCTCAAAACTTTCAAACTGGCAGGTAATAACCCCCATTTTAATGTGTCCGTTGTTTATCCGAAACAGAAACCGTTGTAAATTTAAACTTTTCCGGTCATCTTAAGTACATAAATGTCAGTGTCACGCTTACTTCCATTGTCACGCGGATTTTAAGCGTCTATTGTTAAGAAGTAGAAACCGTTGTAATCTAATACTTTTCCACTCCTCCTGTATATATAGTTACCAGCTTTACGTTGTAATTTTACATTTGGCTATTTATCTGATGAGTGCCGTACAGGTTGTGCGGTACGAAACTATATAGTAATAAATATGCCAAGTCAAATCTTCAGTTGATCAGACTGTCTTCAAATATATATATATATATATATATATATATATATATATATATATATATATATATATATATATATATATATATATATTTATAATGAAGTTTCGATGTAACGCGCGCTCCGATTGGTTAAAACAGCGTGCCTTATGAAAGTACAGATGCACGGGCAGCTACGGTGTCGCGCCATGGACCCAAATGAAAATCTGAATTTTTCCCTCGGTTTTTATTTTGATTCAGACGTCTTGTACGACCTAGAAAATGTGTATGAAAACGAGCGGTTAACCTCAATGGATTTGTAAGATGTTTCTGCGAGTAACACCACAAATAACAACATTAAAAGTTAAGGATTAATGTCAAGCGTGTTTTCAGAAGTTGCTGAAATTGTCCGAGTCATGTAGCGACGAGGGCAATTTCAGCAACTTCTGAAAACACAAGTGGTTTATGAGGACTCATTCCAATTACGTGTTAATAACATAAGGGCAAAATTTTCTTAACATTGCTAAGGCACGTCGAAAAACTGTCAGCCAAGTGGAGTAAAATCACTTGTTCGCTCGCAAAGGAAACGAAAAAAACAATTCAATTAAACTTAAGATAATTTCTTAATTTGCGTCCAAAACGAGTGTAGATGATTACTATTTACATCCAGTCGAGAGATAAATACGAGTTTAAGTCCTGAACAAAAGTATCAACAATTAAACCAAATGTTCAAAGCTGAAATTTATTTAATTCACCTGTCATTGTAGAGGTTTCCAGCACTTGAAAAAACACATCCACTTAAAAACACGCATCGGTAAACATAGCAAATGGATTGTCCAAAGAAAGAACTTCGTCCTCCAAGTTTGAGCTATTCGTTCCTCCAATTAATGGTAAACTGTTCTGTGTCCCTTTTTGGTGAGCTGCATGATGCCGTGGAATCATCATTTTGTTTTTCAACCACACAATCGCGCTACGCCGGGCGCCATGCAAGCCGATCCAAGTTTTAAGCTTTTCACGAGTAAAATCTTTTACACTTTCATTTCAAACTCGAAAATTCACCTTCCTGAGTATCTTTTAAAACTAGCTCTTGATCATTACGCCTTTTTTAGCGAATGCATGAGCCAAAATTCCGCCGAATTTCACTGAACAATTCGCTTTTTGATCGCGATTTTAGACTAAAAAACAACTTGCACTTTGATGGTTTTCTGAACTTTGATGGTTTGATATTTTGACAGCATTAGTCGTGTTTAACCAATGAAATGTATTGAGCCGCAAACCGCATCCATTATACTTAATTTCAGCAGAGTTTGGACAATAGGTTGCGATTTTCTTAAGGTGCGTATTGGCAGTGAATTTATTTTTATATATTTTAACAAGTCAGTGTGTACCGACTCATTAATTGTAATCTTTAGCACTTGTAGTTGTTTCAGCGCTCAGGGGCCCTCTTTTGGGGATTCTGTTATTTTTGTGCTAGCTAGGTCATTCAAAGGCTCTTTGTTGGGAAATTATTACTTATTGTTTAAGCGCCCTCTTTAGGGATTTTGTTATGATACTGACAGGTATGATGATTCAGAGGCCCTTGATGGGGAACCTGTTGCGCTGCGACAATTACATAACATTTATCACTAGTTCTATTATTGTTATTCCGCATCCTGTTAATTTACCGTAGTCGTTTCATACTTTTTGTACACCTATTGTTTTCGTTTCATTCATATATATATATATATATATATATATATATATATATATATATATATATATATATTTATATACTTCCTCTAATCAAAGGAAAGACTGGCTCACATATTTAGAGAACGACCAATAATCGCATATGGGCGATCAAAAAGTGTACGCGACATACTCGTCAGTACCAAATTAACAGGCAGAACCCCTGAAAGGACATACCACCACAATGGGTAGTTGTGGTCCTTGCAATAAACCGAAATGTAGTTGGTGCGTTGCTAATAAACTAGACCTCTACTTTTACAGACACGCGGCGGGATGGCAAGGTGTTTGACATATTCCATACAGTGAATTGTCAATGAACCTTTGTGATTTATATAATTGAGTGTCGAATTTGTAGATTACAATATGTAGGGAACAGCGAGACAGCTTTCAACCTGCGCCTTAATAATCACAGGAACCATATTAAGAGATGAGTCAACAGCTGTGAACTATCAGAACACTTTCTCCACAACAGCAGATCTCATGACTTTGGCAAAGACGTCACAATTACGATCACTGAACAAATTAAACGGAGTAACATGACAATTGAACGGAAAAAAAGAAATACGCCGAGCTAGAGAAATATTTTGGTAAAGTCGGCTGAACACATTGCAACCGAACGGTCTTAATAAGAGAATGGGCTAGAACTCAGAGTCGAATATACCTTTATAAAGTATTCAGTACATAAATAACGTTTTAGAACGTAAGTTATGGAGGTATTCCACTCTACGCCCGAACGAATGTAATTAATCTATGAGAACACTATTACCGGTCGCAACTAATCCAATAAAGAACACTTCTTTATTACGTCATAATAAGAGATCATTAATGGATTAATGAACCCAATGTAAAGACCCCTGATCAAGGCAGAAGCCGAAACGCGTTGGGTCTGAATAAATTATCATTATTTTTCTCGCATATTAGCATGTATTGCTAATCAGCCTCGTCAACCCGAGTTAAAATAAAGTTACCTACCTACCTATCTAAAGTGAAAAGGAGATAAAGGAGGTTATCCCTTTCTAGTTTATCTCCTAGGAGACTAAATCAAATGAAATCAAATCAAATCAAATCAAATCAAATCAAATCATTAAATTAAATGTTGGTTTTTGGCGAGAGGGGAAAACCGGAGTACCCGGAGAAAAACCTCCCGGAGCAGAGTAGAGAACCAACAAACAAAGGCTGCAAGTAAACCCAGGTTCCAAATGCAAAACAAGCAGCTCCAGTCACAGCAACAATCTACTGAAGCCATAAAAACCGCCAGATGATTCCACACTTTTAAATGCACGAGAATACAAATATTATACAACCAAGAGACACAAATACTTTTGACCATGATGTAGTACCTTCGTTATCCTCCCACGAAAGCGTTTTCTTTCTCATGGCCTCCTCTGTTAACTCTGGTACTGAAGCAGCAGCTGTTCGCCATGGCCAAGCAACCCCAGCTTTAACAGGTAGAGTTCCAACAAAATCACAAGGCTGCTCGGCGCTCTTGAGCCAGCGGAAGAACCCAGAAGCGTTTGTAAGAGTCACTCCTTTGCCAGGCTCTACATCTCCGTTTACCCAGGCGAAAAACGATTCTTCTGTGACGATTTCTTCGTCATACAGACTATCGAAATACGACATGATAAAACCTGGTTGGGTTGAGAGAAAAATAAGAGCGAGTTAGTCTCCTTCTTTCCTGGGAAGACATACAAAGTATGAAACAGAAAATACGCGCGCGCGATCATTTGAAGGTCAAATGAACCGAAATTTCAACGTTTTTTTTTAAAGTCAATTTTTATTGAATTGTGTAGCTTAACCCATTGGCACCCGTGCCGGCCAAAACCGGCCGTAAAAAACTCCCATGCTTCAAAACATTGCAACTCTCTCAATCGCACGAATATTGCCTTAACTGTTAGTTGTGAGCACGAAATGGAATGCCCTTTAAATTTGGATATCCAATAAATGCAAGAAACGTAGCGATTTTTTACCAAATATGGCCTTTTGAGTTTGGACAAGAACGAAACTGGCCGTTTTTAACGTCAAAGAGAAACAACAAAAATGCCCCTTTTTGCCTTCATGTTTTTTTAGGGAAATCATCGTCGAAAAACCAAAACTCAACCATCATAACAAAATTCAGTCCTTTTTCTAGCTTAGAAATGACTTTTTTTGTTCATATTCTTCTCCCGAGCGTAGATACAGCCTTTTGTTCCAGTGCTTTCGGGCCTTCCCGACATTTTCCACATCTTGAGCGCATTGCATGCTGGGAACTAACGAGAATTTTTGACAGCGCCCGTTCCTTTCCCCAATTCTTTCACATATAAACTAAGTCTACAGCCACTCCGACCTACCGCCAAAATTTCCTGCTCGTGGTCATCTTCAGTACACAGAAATTCCAAAATATGTGGCGGTAGGTCGAGAAATTCATCAATAGTCGAGTCCCAAAGGTACTAAGTGTTCGACCGGCCAAATTCCCAGTTCGTCGAGTAACAAGCCAAATTCAACAACAAAGTACATCACCTTGCTCGATTCTTTGAGAAAGTGGACTCTTAGCTACCGTCACGCTTAATGATGCTCATCAGGCAGCCGCTAAAGATGAAAAATGGCTGTAAATTTAGCAGAAATTGCAAGCAAACCGAACTTGGGCCATTGCTGTCGCTTCACGGATAAAAAATAGCTACGTCAAAATGACGTTTTCAGAAACCTTGAGCCTCCAGTGGCTTAGGACAGCACCACTTTTCCCTGGTAGTTCAAATAAAGAGTCACGAATTGCTATTCATCGTTTACAGGTGGAAAATCACTCCGAAAATGGAAAAACCTGCGGTAGTCAATGGGTTAAGTAAGAAATAAACATATTCTGGAGTTTCAGTGTGATCGGGTATTGTATCCTAGAGATATTTGCTGCTGAAAAGTGCTTCGTTTTGGCTTTCGTATTCATAGAGCGGTCGGGTGAATTGTCGGGAATTTGTCGAAATTAACAGTTGTGACATCACTGTTGGCGAGCTGAAAAATTGAGGGAACATTAAAATTACACCGGGTGAGTCTTGATATTAGTGTCGTTTTTGGCGGAAAGCATTATGTTTTGTGCTGCAATAAACTGCAGCAACAATTCAAAAATACGGAAGGAATGGCTCATAAGACTGAAGAGGGAATCGTTTGCTTCTACGAATGTTCACGCGTTTATGCAGACCATTTTACATTTCACACCACACAGCTTCAAACATAATCTCGTGGCAACGAGTTCGCTAGTTCCAGCTTTCAAGCCACGAAAACTGATTTGAAAGATGATACCGTAGAATAAAAACGTGGAATCCGAAACAAAAATAGGCCAGAAAAGAAGCAACACCGACAACAATCCTAGCCCGCCAAATAACGGGACGACTTCAAGCGGCAATTCCTAATCCATTCGTTCAGCGTTTGCAAAATCCAGAAGGCTAGAAGTAGGCATTTTCCATCTTGTTTGAAACAGCTGGAAGTAGAGTGATCCTTTTGTTCTCTCTGATAATGCGATCTTATATTAAGTTTGCTGGGATGTGAAGAGCTGAGACGTCCGTGCAAACCATTGATATTCTAATCAGAAGCGTACAAATCGAATTTACGTATGTACAGTAGCCGTAAATATATTTGGCCAGAGCGTTTCTCTTTGCATCCTTTCGGCAAAGTAAGCGCTTGTTTACATTCAAGGAGGATGATCTTAGTGGTTGGATAATAATATCCTAGAAAGCGGAGTAACTGTGTCCTCTTCATACGCCAACCTAAATGGGAGTTTGACGTCACGGAAACAAGTTGTCTCAGATTTAAAAGCCAAAAGCTAGGCAATTGCTCCAAATTGAAAATTAATTTTGTCACCTTAGTTTACGATACATCGGCAAGTAGAACTGCAATTCGACTTGTTCAAAACTGTTAATGCGAGATAAAAGAACATCGCGAGTATTTTCAAAACAAAGCCGTCTTTGCAAATCGGACTTGCTTAAAAGCTGGTGCTCTGTAATGTGATACTTATGTTATAGTGCTAACATCGCAAACAACTCCATTGCGAGAAATGTAAACTAATTTTTTTTAACGAAATTAAACAAACCTTCGTCCATACATCCATTTTTGTGCACTGACATTTGTGGTCAGTTAGCTCGAGTGTGTCTTTTTACCAAGAGTTGCTGAGTTGGAGGTGCGTCTTATAGTCAAGTGCGCGTTATAACCGAAAAACTACGGTACTTTCACGTGGAAAGCTCTCTCTATTTTTTTGTACCAAACAAGATGACAGCTTCTCACGTATCCAAAAAGTATATTTCCTTTTGGCAACACATCTGTATGTACTGACAGAAAAAAATATACGGCTATATCTATAGCATACTCTGAAACCTAAAGTGACAAAATTTTCAGAACCTTTTTCCTCATTTGGTACATAAAATTCTTAGTGGCATGAATTATATACCCTCTGGAGGTATATAATATTTCATTTTACAGTCAAACGACATAATTTCTCATTATCCTAAAGGAATGCTTGATTTGTTTTAGCAGCAGTTTATGGTCGTATGATATATACTTGTATCTGTACCAAATGGTTCAAGTAGCCACATCTAGATTGGATGGAGTTTATGGGACAATGCATTATGTTAAATGTACATCATGCAAGTTATTGCAAGTAGTGTAATGATACATAAAGGTATAATAAAAGAATATATACCAAATGGAAAACTTTCAGGGAGGTTGTTAATGGCCAGGAATGTTCAGCATTAGTGTGTGGCCTACCCATTCACAACCTTGCTCATTTCTAGACCAACTTATCACTATGCTCTTTCCCCTGGTCATTTCGATACTGACGTAAACCAACTGTAGGTGAACTCTTCTCAACAATCCCACATAATTAATGCATTACCCAAAATCAGAAACCTTTTCCAGACACTCATACTTATGTTGGTGATGGGCTAACAAAAAAATATGACAATGTTTACAAGCATACATATACGTACTCATTTAGTGCCTTCATTTTCTAGATACTGGTTGTAAGTTATCTAAATAACAGCTGCATTTGTGCACACAGCAGTAAAATTCTCATTGTCAGTACTACAGGACATGGAATGTGGAATCTTATCAGATGACTTTGAAATTTCACGACAGCAGACACTTTCATGGGCACACAGTTTCCACAAATGCACCTGCACTTTAAGCTCAAGTCAATATTGTAAAGAAAAGTAAACAATTTATTTAAAAAGCATATAAGACTTAATTACTGGCATTTTGTTAATCACACGGATTCCCCTGTTACAACGACTGTACATGTTATCTAACCTTTGGGATTGTTCACGCAGTGTCATCGGAATGAAATCGGACTCACAAAAACAGCTGCATGGAAATTATGTTACTGCATAACAATAAACAGTGAAAATGTACGAAAAACACAGGGAGCAGATAAAAGGAGTGAAATGAAACAAACAGCATACAGTTGTAATTCTACGGCGACCTTTTCATAGTATGGTGAACATTAATAAAGGAGAAACGCAGATCAAAACAACAGCAGCACGTGGAGGTATGGCATCACAGTATTCGTCGAAAACACAATTAGATACCACAGAGAACAAAACGAACGCTTCATGGGCGATTCCAACGTATTTATTGACCATTCTACGGCGACCTTTTACAGTATATTGAGTAAACAAACGCTCACTAATCCACTTGTCCGATTCGGTCTTCGTTTAAATCGTATTCTTTGCAGTCAGACGAGTCATCGGAGGTTCCAGCATACGATTCCGTTGCCATTGGTTCATACTAATACGGCTCTACGTTGAAAACCACATGTTCAACTTCCTTGGCCTTTTTTGAAGAGAGGACAAAAGGTTAAAACGAAGAACTTTTCGACAGATCGCATGGAATACTTACAGCGTTGATCGAGCTCCTCAGCTACTCGCCAACACTGACGTCACAACAACACGTGCTTGTTTCCATTCCCTCCATGTCAAGCGCGCGGCCATTTCAGAAACGTTTTCGTTTGTACTTCGGATATTTCCGTACTCCCAGTTGTTTTACTCCCTTAAAAGCTCAGATAGGACAAATTCTACGTGATTTTGTATTGAAGTAGTCCTTTTTAATTGTTCGTTCAGTTGGAAATGACACGAAGAAAAGGTTTCGAAATTTTGGTTCATTTGACCTTTAAAGATTGCAAACGTGGAGCAGGAATAACTAAAACTTCTATCACCATGTCTCTATGACCATAAGAGACGTTTCAAATAAAGAAATCAGGGACAACAGCGGATAGGAGTAGACAGCACAAGGTATCTCATGCTCAAACGTGTTAAAAATTCATGGGGGGAAATACTGTGAGGGAGGTGTGTGATACTGTGATACTCATTATCAGAAAATGTTGTGAGCTTTTACCTTGAATTACTCCAATAATTATACATGGTTTGAGAAGCTATGTAAAACATTTGAAATACTGTTTCATCAGATATCCAACCACCCCGAACCCGGCAAAAAAATTATTCGGCTGGGAATCGATTTTTAAACTCACTTCTCAGACTTTAAGCACTCTTTATATTGTGCTTTTTCTATGAAAATAATCAAAAGCGCATTACAGTTAGCATAGTAAAACTACCGACTAATCTTATATAACAGTAAAACCTAAAACGGTTGCCCTAACATAAATTAATTGTCAATGTCCTTAGCTAGCCTAAGTGGCAGAGGAAGGCTGCTTCACAAGACTGGGGCTGCAACCATAAACGCGTTTCTGTTTTAAACCTCGGACTTGCTAGCACTATGCCATTTCCGTTTCGACGCATTTGTTTATTCGAAGCCGGTTAGATAGAGACTAGATTCTTAAGATAACTAGGAGTATCTTAAGCGGTATCTTGGCTTGGGCAACATGCAAATGCACAACACAAAGAGTGGGCAGTCACTGGTCAACATTCCAATCACACCGCCAGTTTGCCAACAGTCGAATACTGGGTTATGCCCATAACAAATCAAAGGCTCCCCTGAGCCAGCTCATGGATAGATCTTGCTACACTAATTGGGATCTACACTTGACTAGTAATGCAACCTCTTTCCCAGAATCTACCTAACTTATAGTTCAAACTAGAGTGGTTGTGATGTATTCTCGCCTGTATGCAGCCTCTGATCAAAGAGAGTGTTGTGTTATTCTTTTTCTTTTTTTATCAGGGGAAGATACGTCATTGTTCTTTTTCATTTTAGTTCATTTATCTTTCGTCAAGGGAAGATGTGCCGGTCGTAGTTATTATTATTAGAGATTGCGCGTTTGCAAGTGAGAATGCTCTGCGTGGTGTGCTTCAATCGATGGTTTTCCTTCACTCGTTGCCAGCACCGCACTCTCTGGACATCAATGACTCAAATGTGGCTGAAAAATGAAGCGAATGCAAGGAGATGTGAAAGCAATTCAGTGTCGCTTCGAAAGCCCACAAAGAGGACGGTGGTTTTCAAGCGGCTGCCCTAATAACTGCAATCAGTCCTAAAGCACGAAAAGTGTTCAAAAGATAGAAATCGAGCGGTTTGACAGTTACTGCAACCCGAAAAAGAATATTCTTTTTGAACGCTATTGTTTTACTTCACAACAACAAGAGCCTGGTGAATGGTTTGATCGTTACTTGATTGCACTTTGTCAACTTGTTGGTAAATGCGTTTTTGATACTATTACACCAGATGACTCCGTTATCCTTGCCGGTTCTGTGGTAAAGGCACGAGAGTCCGGGGGGAGAGGGGCTACTCCCTTATATTGGCTATATAGGTATGTGTGGCCCCAAAGGGTATGGTTTTTTAGCCGTTATGGTCTGAAATAGGGTATCGATTTTAACCATTTTGGTCTGAAATAGGGTTCGGTTTGTGCACTCTAGTCTTGAATCAGGCATGTTTTTTAGAAGACGCTACTTCTTCGTCATTAGGCGATAACCGTGTACCTGAAATAGGTCTGAAATTGGGTAACGAATTTTTAGTCAGGTCTGAAAAAGGGTAGGCAGATTTTGGTCTGAAATAGGGAAAGGGTTTCAGGAGGCGGGCCGCACTCCTCCACCCAAATTTTCTGGAAGTACCCCCCTCCCCCCGGGCACGAGAGTAAGCTTTAGGCCTGTCCTGCCTGGGGAAAGAAGTGTATTAAGTGAGGCAAAAAGAATCATTTTGAAAAGAAATGCTCCGTTTCTGCCAGCCACAATATAGTGTCGATGCTCGAGCTAGAGGATGAGTTACCTGTCTTCGTTTACTACCAGAGTTCGGATTCGAATCTTGTGACGCTGGAGGTACCAAGTGAGAACATCATACGATTCGAGATTAATACCGGAGCGCGTTTTAACGTTTTGCCTGTGAACATTTACAAGAAGGCAACTGCCGAGCTGAAGCAGGTGATACCAGCGCAGTTGTGATGATGGAAATATTGCAGTGTTAGCATCTGTGAAACTCCAAGTTTGGAGAGGATCATTCACTTGTTTGTTGTTTCGTCTCGTGGAAACCAGCCGTAGTTGTCCTATTCTGGGAGAGACAGCTTGCGAAGGAATGGGTGTGATTGAAATGAAGGATTCTGACGCTATCCGTAAGCCTGATACGAATGGCGGTCAAGTGCTTTCTGTCCAAGATGCAATATCTAGTGGCAATCCTCTCTCCAAGGAACAGGTCAAAGAGATGTTTCCCGATGTGTTTGACGAAGGCCTCGGTTTCCTAGAGAACGAGTACCATATCCAACTTAATGATTCAGCCAAGCCAATTCAACACGCTCCCCAGCGAGGTCAAGTAGCACTTCGCGGTAAAATCAAAGAAAGCCAAGAAGAGTTACTTAGCTCTGGTGTAATAAACAAGTCTCAAGGCCAACACCCTGAATCTCATCTATACCAGACATCCAGAAGAAGAATGGGAGCATCAGAATAAGTCTGGACCCGAAAGACTTAAACAAGGCTATTCTCAGGGAGAACTATCCCGTGCCTACCATCGGAGACATTGCTACTCGCCTTCGTGGTGTTAACGTGTTTTCTGTCCTGGATGCAAAGAAGGCTTTTTTGCATGTTAAATCAGGCGAGGAGTCATCGTCCCTGACAGCTTTCCACATGCCTTTTGGGCGCTGGTGCAGCATGCCATTTGGAATTAACTCCGCCCCTGAAGTCTTTCAGAGGCGCATGCATGAGCTTATTGAAGGTCTTGACGGTACTGAGGTTGTGGCAGATAATTTCATGGTTGCCGGTTTTGGAGACACCTTCGAGGAAGCTGTTCGCGATGACAACAAAAACCTAATTGCGTTTCTTCAACGGTACTCTAAACGTGGTATCAATCTTTCCGTGACAAAGTTTTAGCTGTGCTTGGAAGAAGTCCCTCTGATTCGCCACTACACCACAAGCTTGCTTGTTTTATTCATTTGGGTACTTGAGCCTGGGTATTAGCTATGCAATACGGATTAGACCAAACAAGGCCGAAACAGCTGTCCATGGCTGCCAATGTTCAGACTGCTCAGGCTCGGCCTTTATTTGGTAGATTTAAGAGGTAATGCCCACTACCACAAGCCCTTAATTCCCTGTGAGTGGCTTTCAGCTTACCTAGACACATTAATTTGTGAGGTATCTGCAACCCACATCCCACAAGCTTCACATTTTCATTGCTTGTTTTATTCATGTGGGTACTTGAGCCTTGGTATCAGCTATGCCATGCTGATGAGGCCTAACAAGGCCGAAACAGTTGTCCATGGATGCTAATGCTCAGGCTCAACCTTTATTTGGTAGATTTAAGGAGAATGCGCGCCTGCGTTTAACGAAACTTTCCAGTACTTGGCTAAATTCTTGTCCCGTCTCTCTGACATGGCCCAGCCACTTCGTCAGCTGACTCGCAAAAACCCCTGGTGGATCTGGTTTGAAGCTCATGGAAAGCATGGAGCGATATTAAGACTGCCATCACACAAGCTCCCGTTCTCAGCTTTTACAGAATTTAAGATAAAGCTACCCTTCAGTGCGATGCTTCTGAGAATGGGTTAGGTGCCACTTTGCTTCAGCTTGGGCAGCCAGCGAGTTTTGCATCCAGAGCCTTTACCCAAACAGAGACCTGGTACGCACAAATGCATATGTGGTCCGTGTGGAAACTGATCACAAACCTCCGAAACAAATCTTTAAAAAGGCCTTTATAATGCGCCGGCCAAGACTCCAGCGCATGCTCTAACGTCTTCAGCGCTACAACATTGCCGTCATATACGAGAGAGGACCCCTCATTCTCATCGCGGATACACGATTATCTTGAGGAAACTGTGACTTCGGAGGAAGTGACATCCTTGGAGCTTGTAGACCAAACCGAGAAACTACGAGTTACCCCGTCTCGACTGGCGCGGGTTCAATCAATCAATCAATCCATCAATCAATTAATCAATTCATTTTTGTTTAACATGGGTGACACTAAACAGTCTATGACTGACAAACTTGTGGCCCTCGAAATCCAAAATCGAATTGTCGAGTTGAGCAAGAATCAGCCCGAGATCTTGTCTGTCCTAATCTTCGACAAGCCATACTCCAAGGTTGGCCTAATGATGTTCACGAATGCAATGTTGCCTTTGCGCTCCTGCTTCCAGTTTCGCTGAGCTGATTGTTCAAGGAAATCTGTATGTCCCCAGTGCACTTAGAAAGGAGTTTAGTCCCCACCTCACTAGTGAGTGTATGTTCTGGCCCGGCATGAGCACCCAAATGAAGGATTTCGTCAGCCAGTGTGATGTCTGTCTTAATGGACAAATTCGCCGTCGCAATCGCTAGGAAATATGGGGTACTAGCGTACCTCAGACCGCGCGAGCGTTTGATAAATTTGAACCGGCTGCACAGCCCGATTCTGTTATTCCAGCCCCGTTAGTCAGCCCTCCGACCTCACCCACTGAAGTTTAACCCCCGACGCCTTCTCCTATTACTGAATCGTCAACGCCATGCCCTGTAACGGAATCTGTTGCGCCATGTTCTGAAGCTGAGGATGTCGTCGTGCCAAGTAGGAGATCCCCAAGACAGAGAATACTTCCAGAACGTTATAAGGATTTTGATTCGTATAAGTACTTTGAGGACTTTGCTGACCTTTGAAGACTTGGACTTGTGATCGCGAAGAACTCGGGCGCCTTGAATTGTCAATGACTTTATTTAACAATTAGATTATGAGCTCGAGATTTCTATCGTGTGATAGCTGATGAGGGCGCATCCCGAATCAGCTATCACGCATCGAAATCGAGAGGGAATAATCTAATTGTTTTAGTATAAATCTACTGGTCGTTCAAAACTAAACAAGTAAATTATCTAATTCCACCTCGTAGCGTGGCCAATCAGAGAACGGCATTCGTGATAGAACGTTAGTAGATTTATACTAAAAGAACATCTATCTATCTATCTATCTATCTATCTATCTATCTATCTATCTATCTATCTATTTTATATTTGTTATTCTTTTTTTTCTTTTTTTTAGCGTCGTTGTTCTTTTTCATATTAGTTTATTTATCGTCTATCAAGGAAAGCTGTGCCGATAGCAGGTGGGTTCACACTAGACCCTCAAGTCCACTTCAAGTGCACTTCAAGTCAGTAGACTTAAGTCCAAGTGCACTGAGAACGCACTTGAAGTACACTTAGAGTTTTCTGTAGAAACAGCGTTCACACGTTCACATGTACGACTTAAATATAGTTTTCGTGTCCAAATGGTCCAAATGTAGTGCCGGTGAACTTCGAGTGAACTTGACAAACTCCTGCTTTGAATACGGACTGAAAAGGGTAAACAGAAGCAGTAGCTTACACTGGAACGTATTGCACTTCGTTTCCAACACCGGACGCCTTGTGTCTAGAATCTACTTTGTGTCTGTAAATAAAATTAACAAGGAAAATAATTTCACTGCTTTGCCGTTCACGAGTCCTGAAAGATTCCCGGCAACGATCCAAGAAAAACCCACACGTCTTTGGTAAAGGATGAAAAAGGCAAAGCTTACATTAAATTGATGTCCAAGAAATCGTTCTGATTTACCACTTGCCTGCAAAAACGCCGCTCATACAGCCACAAAGCGAACAAGCTTGATAACTAGACAGTTTTCGCAGTAAACGCACTCATTTCCTTAAAAAAAACATCTACAAATGATTGTCGTGTCAGTGGGGACTTTACGAACTAGAACGTGACGTAGTTTTGAAACACCGACACCGAGAAGAGCCAGGAGCGAGAACGTCGTCAGGAGCGAGGGAAAAACAAAGTTGCGGATGCGAATGCGACGACAGCCCAGAGGCAGAGCGGTGCAAATCCTTCAAACTCTGCCAAACACATTTTCGTTTTATAGCTGGTATCAGTTATACATCATAAAATGGCAACATTCAGAAAGGCAAGGGGAGCTTTGTTTGCCTATCAAGATGGAAGCATTGATGATACAGAGTTTGCCCTGTTGTACGATTCAAATTCCTCTGAAAATCTAGAATTTCCTTATTGGAAGTATGGTCGCTTCGATCTTGCTTCTATGACAGATGATGAGTGTGAGGCTAAGTTTCGCTTTGTTAAGAACGATATTCGTTTACTCGGAGACGTTCTTGATATTCGAGACATAATGAAATGCCTCAATGGCGTTATTGTGGACGGAATGGAGGCTTCATTTCTGAAGTGTGCTGTTGAAGCGTTCGGCACAACCGTGTCGATTTGTAGATATGGTAGCTCGATTCGGGAGACCAGTTCCACAACTTTGAATGATTACAAACCGAATGATGGACTATGTAATCGCTGAATATAGCCACCTAATCGCACAGTTAAATCAGCCATGGCTCTCCAGGGACCGTCTCCATCATTTTGCAGCCACTATACATGATAACGGAGTTCCACTTGAAAACTGTTGGGGTTTCATAGATGGAACAGTGAGACCCTTACGTAATCCAGATCAAAACCAGAGAATTCTCAATAAAGGACATAAAAGGGTGTATGGGATAAAGTTTCAGTCCGTAGTTGCACCAAATTGGCTTATCGAAAGTCTGCTTGGTCCAGTCGAGGGCAGGAGACACGAAAGTGCCGGGTATGCTAGTCGACTCAGGACTTCTGCAAGCATTATCACAGTACTGGATGGGACACCCTTATGCGTTTATGGCGACCCTGGGTACCCATTGCGTGTTCATTTTCAAGGGCCCCTCAAAGGCGCTAATTCAGTTCGACAAGGCCATGAGCCAATTCAGAGTTTCGGTACAATGGCTATTTCAGGACTTTGTGAACTACTTTGCCTTCCTAGATTTCAAGAAAAACATTGTGTGTGCGCTCTTCAGAAACGCTCACAGTTGTCTTTGTCACTCAAGAACTTCGAAGTGTCTTGGAATAGATCCACTCCAAATCCAGGACTATTTCAATTAGGTTTCTGAAGACAAATGCCATACAGAGAGATCCAAATACAGAATTTTATTGCAGTTTACGCAACAAATTCAACTATTCTAGCCAGAAAATATTTCTGATATGTCAAAAACATAAAAAGCAATTTCACTGCAACGAGTCTACCATCCAATGAGATAACAACAAAGGCGGGCTCCTCGGCACAAGCAAGATGCGTTGTCACTTTTGAAATACAAACATTGATCGCTGACAGAAAACATCGGTAGTGACTCTTGTCAAAACAAGGACAAAAGTTAATAAAATATACAAAATGGTTTGTAATTGCACAGTTCCGAAAATCAAACGACAGTTATACCAGCAATACTGGTGAATTTTAAGTGAATTAGGTAGCTATTTGTTCACAAGTTTGTCCAACAAACTCAACAGTGCTTTAGTTTGGCCTTGCTGCTGCCTCAACATCAGTTGTTGTGATGCCAAGAGTTGCTGCTACTGCTGTTGTTGTTGTCCTCCCATCAGTCGCATCATTTCATTTTCGTGTTTCTGAAACTGATGTTGCTGGTCAATGCTCGCCTGTAGACGTTTAGCCTCCAAATCGTGTTGCTCTCTTTTCAGCTGGAATTCCTCAAGTTTAAGTTCCTGGTCTTTTACCGCTTTTTGGGACAGGAATAACATGGTCTTGCTGCCACTTCTCAGTTCTCTTTTCTTCACTTTTTCCTGATCATTTTCGCCTGAATGTCTCTTCATCGTCTCTGACACTTTCTCAAGTGCTTTAACCCTTTTCCTTCCAACGTCACACATGTGACGATAAAAACTGCTTCCCTTTTATGGTTTATTTCTTGTTTAAAATTTGTCAGAACGTCATAATAATTGTGTGAATAGCACCAACTGTGTTTTGCAATCATTAAAGTGGTACTACGATCAAAAAAATCACTTGTCTTTTTTTCTTCAAATTTCGAAAGTGTGTTTGCTTAACACCCGACTCGCGAAATTTCAAGCTTTAATTTCAAGCAGAAGACTGTTTACTTTGAGTGCAACTTTTTAACTTAACGGTCCGCCATTACTCACGTTCGTAACTGACCGATTAGGCCTCGGAGAGCTGGATCCAAGATAAAATGACGTCATATGCGCACAGGTTTAAAATTGCAGTGTGTGAATGCAGGTTATTAAGTATGCAAAACACGAATTTGAGAGTCTGAAAGCTCAAAATTCCCGTGCTGCATACTAAATCAGCCGGGTTTACACACACTGCATTCTTACTCTTGTGAGCTTTTTACGTCATTTCGTCCTCGATCCAGTTCTCTCAAGATTTTGAAGTTAGTAATGGCGGGCCGTTAAATTAAAAAGTTGCACTCAAAGTAAACAGTCTTCTGCTTGAAATTAAAGCTTGAAATTTCGCGAGTCGGGTGTTTAGCAAACACACTTTCGAAATTTGAAGAAAAAAGACAAGTGATTTTCTGATCGTAGTACCACTTTAAAGCCAAAAATACGACTACAATACCAGTATTCCGCTGCATATCACCGTTCGTTTAGCATCGAAGCCCAAAATGCTTGTCTTTTGGCCAGAGAATAACACCAAAATTTACACATTTTTGTGGCCAACATTTTAATAAGAAAAACTGCCCAAATATCAAAATTCTACATTTACAGCAAACCTCAAGCTCTCTCCTTAGTATCTGTTATGAAACATTTCTCTCACATTTTCTGCCTTCCACACTTCAGCCCGTTTCTGAGATCCAATCTTGTGTGTCTTAACGTGACTCGTTCAAGGCCGAAAAGAATGCTGGTAGCTTCAACCACGCCGCGGTCATAGAACTCTCCTAGGGTTCATTTCATAAGTGCTGAGCCACCCGGTGCTACCAGCAAAATGTCGCATCGATGAGTTTTTTTTACTGGCCAAAACTAGCCCAAATTGCCTTAGTAGGTCCCAGAATCCACTCGCAGAAAGACAAGAGAGACAGGTTCCATTTCGAGCCACCATCATGAAAACAGAGCGTGTTTGGCATCTCCATCAACATGAAACCGCCTCTCACCTCTGGTTTCTTTCAAAGGCTTGCCTTTACGCACATTCTAGCTTAATGATGCCCGCATGGGGGCTTCTGCAGAGGAAAATGGTACAGGAAACCACTCTAGAACTGACAATCGCACCACAGTCGAGCGATTCCACTCACTCGACAAACAACAGCCACTCGGGTGCATCACCCGACTCTAAAGCATGGATCCCCAGTATTTCAAGACAGCAGATATTTTCATAATAACTCCATATATGAAGAAATTAAGAGTCCCAGACCATTTATTGCCCAAAGTCTGGTGAAATAAATAGCACCAACTTGGATCGAAAAGGGCTAAGTCTCATATCTGTGGCCTTTGCCTTCTCTTTTTCAGTCTTTCCTTTCACACTTGCGTCGTCCTCTTTCATTTCTGCATCAGCTGTTTCTTCGAGCGCCAAAATTTCTTCCACCAAGTTTTCAAGTTCAGTGGGCTCGGGCGGCGCGATGCCCGACTCCTTTCCTTAGCTCTCAATTTCTTTTTGATTCTGTTAATTAAAATACCCACATGATCCCTTACGGACCCTCATCCACAGCAAAGACAGCCTTGGGACAGGTATTCAAAGTGCTGGCTATTCTATCCCAAATTTCTTATCTTTACGACGAACCCTTGCATGTTAGTACGGATTCTCGGAAACAACCTCTCTGCATAACAGGACATTGTGCTCGCTTGTCCGATACATCACATTACTGCGTGAAACAAAAACAATCTGTTTTAGTTTGTTTTCAACGGAATAACATAAACATAAATAACGTTTAAACTCACTTTAATCTTGTAACTAAGTTGCCCGGGGGAAGGGGGGGGGGGGGAGGTTGTTGGGTACATTTTTTCTGGGTATGTACCGCTGGCCTCTCAGCACCCCTACCCCATCATAAGCGCATTAGGTCATTGCGTCATGGTAATGCGCTATAGAAATCAATAAACTATAACTATATAACTATATAACTATAACTATAGTCTATTCTGTGGCCAAATATAGACCCCCTCTTAGTCGCTTTTGGGCAAATGCAATTTTCGTGATCCCATCTGAGTCACTTTCCGTGTATGCATCTACCTTGTAAAGCCTTTTAAGTGGGCCATCCTAAATTGAATTGACACATTTGTTAAACTGAATGTAGAACAATTTACTTTTCACCCACAGTACAAACATTCTGGTACATTTCCCCTAAAATCCCGAAAACGTGCGGCCCCATTCTAGTAACTCTATTGAAAATGCAACCCCATTATAGTCAATCCAGTCGTGAAAATGCGACCCTATCCAGCGGCACATCCCCATTAGCCTAATACTAGGAAGTCCCCTCCGGGCAAAGTTGTAGTTAAGCAGGACGGGAAATTGAATCTTCTAATAAACAAAGGTTAGACTTACTTGCCAGTTTTCGGCTTTGGTATCGAACTCGGCGGGTCTGCGTGTTGTCCATTCATCATAGCGGTAAAAAATTGACCTACAGTTAAAGGCAAATTAAAATGTTTGTTTGTTTGTTTGTTTTTTGTAACAAATAACATTTTCATGGACTTAGGAAAACAGCTTTGCCTATCCGGTAGAAAAAGTGAATTGAAATCTAGGTCAAATTCAGCAGAAACTACTCACGTTTTGTGGAAACGCTGCAAGTGCAAACCTCGTGCTCTGAACGTGAAGAAGACGCGTTGCGGTGAGCAAATTACTTCCGGTGACGTTTCAGGCTGTATCGCGTTCTGGTTCGTAAAGTCCCTTGTAATTAGCTTTAAACGCGTTGAATTTCACGTTTCCTTGACGACTAAGCTAAAGCACGACCAGTCAAGTGAAACGGTTCGAAGCAGAACCCGTTGTCACACAAGTTCGTCTCAAGTACACCTGAAGCTGAACGTGTTCACACGGCAAATGACCTCAAGTACACTTGAAACCCTCCTCAATTGCACTTGAAATGTCTAGTATGAACTCACCTAGTTATTATTATCAGTGATTGCGCATTTGCACGTGCGAATGCCCAGCGTGGTGTGTTTATATTATATTAAGCTGTCCATAATTTATGCAGCGTTAGTTTTCGGTGCCCCCGAACTCTGTACTTTCAACCTGTTTCAGGATCTACGCGATATTCATTAAACGTTAAACGTTACAAAAAGCCTTACCTGGGGGATAATCGAGCCGAACAAACAAAGCCTGCACTGCATAAACAGCTTGGACTTCTAGTGTGGTGTTGCTGTCAATATATCTTTGTAGCAGATGTTTTCTGGCCTCGAGTTTGTCAACATTGCATTTACACTCACCTCCCTCTTCTATTACAACAAAAAAACAGCCAAGAAATGAATGCCAGTTAAGCAAATGACCATGACTGTGAGGCGAACACAACCATGATCGTATTGTCTAGACAAAGCCAAAACCTGAATTGGCAGATCAGAATAAATCCACCGACTTATCTGGTGCAGTCCCCTGGCAAAGTTAACTGTATATGGGAATGGGTCTCAAACTACTGATCGCAAAGAAAAACTATCTTGCCTGGCAAATGTTCAGAAAAACAATTTTTTTACGTGAATTTATTCCCCATCCCCCCCCCCCCCCCCCTTTTTTTCCGGTTCCCGCCAAATTAAAAAGAAAAGGAAAGAAATGAAAGAAGAAAAATCAAGACGTAAGTACAAATTTTGTCAGTTTTAGACCAAGCATACTTGAACAGAATTACTACATAGCGATGTCTTAACCTCTAGAAGATATCTTTGTGAACAGAATTTGATTTCTCGTTACCTTATTGTTCCGTAGTCAAACGTTGTTGATGTCAGAGAAAAGAATGTTATCTTGATGTTTAAACAGTTTCTGCTAACTAGTACCGCAAAATATAAGGGGAACTGTGTGGAGAACACCTTCCCATACATGTATGTGTGGAATGAATGAAGGAAGGAAGGAAGGAAGGTTCTGATGCATGGTAGATCTCTTTTGTTTTGAGTTGGTTCAGTTTTAGGCAAAAGTCATACGCTAATTTGCTGAAATTAGAAAATTAGAAAGATTTGGAATTTAAGGCAAAAGCGATATACTGCCCTTAAGCAGAATATTCTTCAATTGCCAACAGAATGTTATTTCTCCTTGCATCGTTACTCTGTAGTCTAACGTGGAAGGTGTGAGAGGAAAGAATATAATCAGTGGAAAAGAAAGATTCTTATTTCTACCAACTGTCAGGAGAATATGCATATTGATATTAAGGCGTTTATATCTTTTTTTTTTGGGGGGGGGAGGGGGGGGCGTGGATATGTCTTGTGAATTAAGTCCTATCCCCATCGGAAGAGCACCCTAAGAGCTCTAACAAGTGAAAACCTTTTCTGACATGTGTGTTTGCTTAGATGACGACCTGCACATGTAATAACGATAAATGAATAAAGAAATAAGTTAATGAACAAACAAACCAACCATGGCTGGCACAATACCTACCTTTATCCATTGCCTCTTCACAAACAGCAGTTACCAGGGCTCTTATGAATGGAGACTCCTTAGTGTCTGCAGGGGAGACATTTTTCTAACAAATAGTGAACAAAAAAAGATACGTTAAATTGAAGGGAGGTTTTCCACGAACTTTCTGAAACGTTTTCCACGGCTACAACTTCAGGGAAAGGGGGACGAGACAAGAGGCAACAGGATTTGGTAAGGTCAAAGATACAAAGTGACCATGTAAATCACTAAATGACAACCTTAAGATTTGAGAAGTACTACGAGACTGAGTTCGAGGATGACTTTTTAAAACTGCAACATGAGATTTTCACATCAACCTTGTTTCTACAATCTCATCTAATGACAAGCAAAAGGGAAGAATGAAGGTTCTGGGGAGACGGCTGGTATAAAATTTGAAAGTCATCCCAGGTTCAATATTCGTTTTTGTGGCTGTTGTTGCTATGCAACAGTAGACTCTATGTTGTGACCTCAGTGTGTTAAGTTAAGTTAAGTAATTCGGCAAGTGTTTGGAGATCAGGGTCGGCAGTCATCGGGTGGAATCGCTCAGCTCAAAGCACGCGTTTGTCTTTTCCTTTCGCCCAGCGATACACCAGGGTTGTAGCTTGCTGTTCGTTCTCTAAAAATAAGCGAGAATTCTTTCCTCAGGACAAAATATGAGTAGCACAAAGAATACAGATTGAAAGACTCCGATCTTGTTCGGTTGGTGAGATGTCAAGCTTATGTTGAATAAACTCCACCAGGAGTGTGAATTCGCAATTAAGCTTATTCTTTATATTGATGCGCAACTTTATTTTATCCGATCATTCTCCACAACTGTTATTTGTATTTCTTTGCATTAGACAACAGATGAGCGTTGCACTAAATGAGCGATAATTCCAATAAAATCTCCGATCAGATAACGCCGGGTATTTATTACAGTGATACTAATAATGGTCTTTATAAAGGTTTAAAACAGACGTTAAAACTTCTATTAGCGTACGTGTTCTCGAATTCCAGCAAATAAGCTTGAAAATCGGCGAGCTGAAATTGGATGATAAACCGCAATAAAGCTACTGGATAAACTGCGAGCCGATGCCAAAAATTTGCAAAACACAAAACCAATACACTCGTTTATTTGCATATAGTGACGCAACGCACAGTTTGTTCAAAAATTATCTTGCTCTAAGCTGCGAAGTATAGCAGCTCACAACGAAGACGGAATAAATGAGCTATATTTTTCAGAGGCTGTCGAAGATTCAAAATCTTTTGACCATGAAAATCGTCAAACGTGCATTTCACAGGAGATGACTTATATCTTCCTTTCTCGCCGCGTTACGCTTGTTTGAACATATCACTTCACGACTATTTGTTACCTTTTCAGGGGGCCAACATCGGATGCGTGAAAAGACATTTGGATGCCTCTTTTTGTAAACGAATGAAAGCGAAAATGTTTACACAGCAAACATGCCGTCACTACGTTCGGGAATACGCTATTCTTATTAGATAAAATAGTTTTCCCAGCACACGAAACACAACAAGCCCATTTTTTGATACTAGACCAATGTGATCAACCTAAAAGTGATCCAAAGCTTTGTAAAATCAGATAAATAAACTTTTTAACAAGAACGGATGAGAGTTATTTTTGAAACCGATGACTCTACTCAAACCGGCAAAAAATTTGTCTTTCTCGAGTAGATAACTTCATCCGCTCGAACGGGTGAGAATTTTCTCTGAACGGATTGTGGGTATTTAGCGGATGGGTATACTGCTATATATTTTATTTTTGGAAAATTGGCTTGAAAAATAGGGTGCGCATTATATACGGTTGCGGATTGTATACATGGGTAAATTTCGAAAAATATCTCTGATCAGATAACGCTATACGCGCTAGGTTGTAAACAGCTTGCCTTGCGTGACTCGAGTGACGCAGCTCAAACAGCAAACAACTGACGAACGTGCCGTATCCCTTTCTCGTGGAAATGAAAACGCTTCAGCAGTAGCCACATGTAGTCGTTGACTGTCAATTTTTTATCAATGTCATCAGCCAGGCAAATATGCCCAAATGATGTACTTGCCCTGGCAAAATTTTGCTTGCCCTTCTCTTTGGTTCTGATTTGGCTACCTCAATTGCAGTGCCTTCACGTGGTTAAATTGCAGAGGTCTCGTGAATCTTTATAGACTCCAAACGAAGTAAAAATGCATTTCTCTGGGTAATACTACTGTCTAATTGATGCCATCTTGTCTTGTAAATTTCGTGAAACGTTATGTCCCCAGTGGCAACTGTTTGCAATGTGGACTTTCCCCTTTTTTTCCTCATTGAAGAAGGCAAAACACATCTTGTTTCGATCAGCTGTCACGTTTTGCGCAAATACAGTCCTAAAGAAATACCAGCAGTTAACTACAGTAAAATCATGCCTGCAAACGTTTCAGGGAAAATACCGCATCATCAAAGATGGCGCCCAAAATTATGATTTCATTGCAGGCAAAAGTTGGATGTTATTCTCTGTTTCCTGAAAGTTTTGATTGAACGAGAAGTGATCAGATCATGGGTACATTGTAGATGATAACTTGGTATGAAAACTTTTTCTGGTAGGATAAAAATTTACTCGTCCAAAGGACGAGTTTTGGAGTTATTTTACTCGCCCATACAACTTTTTAGTCGTCTCGGGCGACCGGACAACTGTGAACTGGGATCCCTGTCGTCCCGATACTCAATCTAAAGGACCACAATAGGTGGTTGTGTCTTGAAAGCAATTTTATGGTAGTAAGAACAAGTCCACTAACATCGATCCAGTCAAATGCTTCCTCGTTCCTTGCTTTCCTCTTCAATATAACAGTCCTAAGCTCTTCTTGTATTCTAGTAGAATGTTGACTGGTTGAACCAGTGATCTTTTGAGATGATGGACTTAGATGTCCAAGAGCAAATTCGATATTCTACAAAATAAAAGACAAATGCAACAGATGAGGATAGATCACTTGGGAACATGTTAACAAAGCAGCTGAACAGATGTAATTGCCTGCATTTGCCTGCAACTGCCATAGTAGTACAAAATATGTTTTATCGGGTGGAAGATGTTGACACAGCATTGCATAATAGTTGGTAACTACAACAAAAGGTTTATGATAATGAATGATTCTGACACCTGAGTCTCAAGTTTCGTTCCGTTCTTAATGATCTCGACACCAATAAAAGGGATCCTTCTATTCTCAGGAAGTTCCATCGTAAATGTAAGACTAGGGTGTAGTCCATTCAAAGTAGTAAGAAACTCGTCGGCAGCATCAGTGTTAGGCATTCTTGCAAGTGTATCATCGACGTATCTTCTGTATAGCTGGTCGGAGTTGTTGTGATGGACAGAACTGAGTACATTCGCCTTCTTGGCGCTGCTTCAGTTGACAAATGGTTCAAAGTTCATTCACGTTGATGACAAGCCACCAAGAATCCGTGGGCGACCACCAAAGCATTTCCACCCACTCCTCCAGAAAGAGAAAGATTCGTGAGACGCTACGTGAAATATTGCCTGATTAAATTGCAAACAAACTCTCTCCAAATAGTTCCAGACTTGCGCACCTCTACGGCCTTCCTAAGACTCACAAAGCCACACTAAGCATGAGGCCGATCCTATATGCTACCGGAACTTACAATTACAAGCTCGCCAAGTGGCTTGAAAACACTTTCTTTAAATGAGTATACCATCTCCGATGCCTTTGATTTTGCAAACGAGATTCGTAACCTGTCCGTCAACGAAAACTATATATTATTCTCTTACGACGTTGCTTCTCTTTTCACCAATGTGCCTTTGGACGAGACTATCAACATCTTAGCCAACAAAGCCTTCACGGATGACTGGTTCAACAAAACATATGGCCTTAACTTGCAAAAAGATCAGCTTGTTAGACTGCTTGAACTTGCCACAACCGACCAGCTTTTTCAGTTCGATGGCCAGTTATTTGAGCAAACAGATGGAGTGGCTATGGCTTCTCCCCTAGGCCCCTTGATGGCTAATGTCTTCAGGTGTCATCTTGAAGAGCAACTTGCGCGCGACGGCCTTATGCCTCAGCTATACAGAAGATACGTCGATGATACCCTTGTAAGAATGCCTAACACTGATGCTGCCGACGAGTTTCTTACTACTTTGAATGGACTACACCCTAGTCCTACATTTACGATGGAACTTCCTGAGAATGGAAGGATCCCTTTCATTGGTGTCGAGATTCTGACACCGATGATGAAAGTCAAGACAGTTCTTCTCAACAATAAAAAACCAAACAAAAACAATACCGAAATAGGTACCCAAATGGTACATGTGTGGGATACACTGTCAACACTTTGCAACTCGTTAGCATTAACAGACTTGCAACCCCATATTAGTGTTAAGTGCGGGATACCACAGGGGTCACACACAAAAACAAAACAGAAGACGACCACAATAATCATCGTGTGCTATAGCATTCCATTGAAATTACGCCAAAATAATTAGATATTGTAGAAACCTGTACTTAAGCACAATCAAATTAGCCAAAAATACCTTCAAAAAAGGAGCGAAAGGTACATGTACCTTGTTGAAGACAGCCAACGCAAAAACAAAAATTCGGTAAAACCATGTGTATGAAAACCTGGGCTTTCAGGGTGTTTGACAAAAATCCATTAATTTACCCCATAGAACATACCTTGTCTTTAGCAAATTCTTTGGCCTCTTCCTCATTGTCGAAGAAAGTATTTAATGTTACATTATATCTACTCAAAATGGCAGCCACATCTTCCTGACTCTACACGAAGATGGAAAAAGAAAACACAATCAAAGTCCCATCACATGAATTACTGCTTGACAGACATTTGAAACTTAGAAAACACCAGGGGCACCCAACGACAAGTTTCGGTAGATATCTGTTCGGTGAAAGGTAATTCCCCTTAGTCGGGCTTCCGGCGCTGATTAAAGAGCCGGTACACTCAGATTTTCATAACTAAATCAACGTGGCCTAAAATATTCGCAATTGGGAAAACATAGCACTGAGGTTTTCGGAAAGGTCGTAATTGCTGTTTTTGGCAGTAAAAAACGTCAGCTAGCATTTTCGGAAAGAAAATTGTTCCCTAGAAAGATCATTTCAGCTAGCTTTTTCTCAAAGAAAGAGTTTGTTCCCTAACATTTTCGGGCAATTAAAATTTCAGCTAGGGAATCCGAAAAGATGAACTTCTTCTAGCTTATGAAAACATCACTTTAAACGTAACAGACTTCAAACACCATAAGGTACTTAAAAATGCTTTACAACAGCCTTTGGTTTATATGGCTCATTGGGTGCCCCCGAAGCATGACCTCGGGAGAGAACAATTTTTTGTATGTAGTGATAAACGTGTATAAGATTTATGAGGACGTTTTTTATATGTGCAACAATGGATGTATATCTAACAAAAACAACAAGCAACTAATGGTAGCAGGCATGCCACATACTATATGAAAATGAATACATGAAAATCATATATTTGAACTGCGAATTAAAAAGTGAAGACTTACATGATCATCGCAGTTATGAACAATACTTTAAGCAGTAGTGAAAATTAAGTCAGTCGTCGCTTCGACTCCCGTACAAGCCTCAATTTTTTTTCAGGCTTTACTTTCACTACTGCTTAAAGTAGTGTTCGTAACTGCTATGATCATTCACATCTTCATGCTACATACTGGTCAGAAATTAGTACCAACAAAAGCACTTTCAATTGAAGAGCCGTGGTGCAAAAGTAAAGTAAGTGAGGATTGGCCTTAGCATCTAGTTTTCTTCAAATAATTTGCCCTCTTTTGACCTACAAACTGCTTATCACTTGCAAAACATATGTCCATATTTATTTTGTGGGCTAGAAGTTGATGAATTAGCATATGACTTAACAAATCTCAAGTAACAAACACCAGAAAGGCCTCTTATGCATGGTTGAGTTCTCTTGTTGGGTTTTCAAACAAAATTAATCATTCATGCATCACTTTAGTTAGTTCAGCTTTAGGCCAAAGCCATATGCAAACTTTGCAATTCAGGCCTTCAGACCACAATTTAAGTGTAGACTTATGTTTCTGATGCCATAACCAGCCTGAAGGCAAAAGGAGAATGAACTTAGGAAGATATGGATTTTAAGGCAAACTTTGCCGGGTCCTTACCATTTACACAGAACACCCCGAAATTCTAGTTGGAAAATGAAATGGTACATACCATTCCATTTGGACTGTTTCAGAAATTATAGGTCATCGGTTTAATCAATGCACTTTCTTTTCTTTTTTAGCTTTCCAATATAAAAAAACACAAAATGAACCAGTATCAATTGTTGATACTGGTTCACTTTGTGATTTGTCCAGTTTGCGTTTGGACAAGCTGCAGCACTGAATATTTCCACCCGGAAGGATCATGTAAATGGTAAGCGCCCCTTGTCACTTACAAACTTTGGTACCAAACCCTTCAATAAATACTGCTCAAACACAAACACATTTTGTTCATTACTTCATCACAAGATGAGCTAGACTACAAGCAATGCCTAGCAGATAATTGAGAGTGAAAGCCATCAGACTGGGGAAAGGAGAAAAAACATGAAGACACTGGAGGAGTTTGCTTCACCATTCTGATTTCTTATACACCTGCTTGACTATCCAGAAAGAGATGATTGATAACTAGTAAGTGTCAACATAAATAGCTGTTTCCCACACTAAGTAAGGACACTAACCTAAACTAAAGACGAAAAATATATGTATACATACAACAAAATTAGATACGTTAAAATAGAATTTACATTAACCCCCTCGTTAGAAGACTGTAAAAAATTATATTCAATTGATTACTCAAAACTATGTTACAGAAAACTAAGACGAGCATAATGCACAATTTTTACAGTTGTTGGTTACTATGACGTCTAAATCTTGCTTTCGAAAAGCCTTTATAAAAGCATTGAGCTGCATGACGCTTACATTTTACATACCTTATCACTAGTGGCAGACTGCACCATGCATGCAAACAGTTTGACAGCTTTGAGTTTTGACACATGGTTAAATAAGCGATTAAATAAGTCATCAAGATTAAGATTTCCATCGAAGGCTGACGGACCCATCAGCTCTCCCAGGTACTTCCAAAGTTGTGGGATATCAATCTCTATATCTTCAGCTAATTGAAAGATTTCATCAAGCCTGAAACAAAATAGGATCAAACTTATAATAGGAAAAAAGGTAGTCTGTGATTTACTCTGGATTTTAAAATGTTTGCAAAGTTTTAATGGAAGCAACACTATAAGTGGAGACTACACTAACATCTAATACATCTCTCATTAACATGTTCCCTGTACAAACAATGCAAGGAAAGTTCCTTACCATTAAGGACTTGGCTTAAGGTTACAGAAGGGTTTCACAGGTGTCTTCCGGGAAATTTTGCATTCACGCCCTACTTTCTATGTAACCACGGAAAACTATATAATCACTGTAAAGCTGAATAACTGAAGATTACGAAAATGCCGATGTTTTTATATACACCCTGTATTATTGAAAAGATAAGCACTCACTCAAACGTATTCGAACCCAAAACTAGTAACATTTTCTTAACTGAATTACTCGCTCTTATGTTAATGCATACAACCAAACACTTTATTAATCAAGAGATGATAAGCTAACAAAGTGTATCAGGCTTTCTCCTACTTCGTCTTGGTTTATCAGAAACCTGATCCTAAAGTTGGACAATGGAAAATTTTTGTAGTCGCTTGGGAATTAAACACGTTACGGACAAAGTATTTGGAATTTCGTAAAAGCCTGACAAAGTTTGATGCCCTTTGAAATCTGACAAATCTACATACCCTACTAAGGGGGGACTAACTTAACTACAAAATTAGCTAACATTGTTGCTATGGGAAGTTCCTAACCCTCATATCTTGGAAACCCTAACTTGCACAGGCAAGCTGTCTGGCTATGTTTTTACAGTCAAAAAGATTTTCGAGTCACAACCACATTTGGTAAGTCACGTGACCAGAACAGAAAAAGGCCTAAAACTCGAGTGGCGTACACTTCTGGATATCGAAAATGGTGCCAATGGTTAACGATCGAAAAGGGGAAAACTCTACGTATCGATTTTTGGAAATTTGCGTTTTTGTCAGATTTATGACGTCATAACTACATAATAATAATAAATAATAATAACATTTATTTATATGGTGCAAATTCAATTATACAATTTTCAAATGCGCCTCACATATATGAAATCAAATCAACTATAAATAAATCAAATCAAATCAAATCAAATCAAATGTTTGTTTTTGTGGAGAGGGGAAAACCGGAGTACCCGGAGAAAAACCTCTCGGAGCAGAGTAGAGAAACAACAAACTCAGCCCACTTTCGACGCCGAGTCCGGGAATCGAACCCGGGCCACATTGGTGGAAGGCGAGCGCTCTCACCACTGCGCCAACCCTGCCAGGAAAAAACTGGGCGAAAAAGCAGATCAGGAAAGCGTTAACTCCAGCGGAGTTGATCCTAATTTTGCCCTGCAAAACGTCAAACAATGTCACTGCATAAACTGGATTATGACAGCTACACTCATTTGCCTATATTCACATTTAAAAAAACTTGCGTTCTTTGTGACATTTTGAACTGCTGTTGCGCGAAACTCTACACCATGTTTTTGATTCAACAATTACCGGTAGCTAAAAAAGTTGTTTTTCAAACATTTGACCATTTTTCCCTTTCTGTAACCTTAAATGTTCTAAAACCAAACACATCACAAAAAACATATGGAAAACCCTCATTTATAACCTGTCACTTCAAAAGTAGGTCCACTTGCTGGTAAAATCACAAAGTAATGTGCAACCATTTAAAGAAAAGCTACTAGGTAACATTTTCCCAAGGTATTGTGTATAAAGCTGTCCAAAGCAGTTTTAACTATGGAGTCTGGAGCGAAACTGGAAATGGGACAATTCAAATGACAGCTACTGAGCAGTACTTTCGTTTAGTTCTGTTTATTATGCTGTACCAGGCAGTTCTAATTTTATGTCTGTTGATCATGCCCAAGAGAGTGCATGCATACATGTACATAAATGAAAGCTACTGAACAGCACTTTCCTGTAGTATTGTTCAGTGGCGTTGGTGGCAGCTAAACGTTTGGCTCTGTGGGTGAAAACTGTGTGATCTCTTAAACTGTAGACTTTCCTACATTAAAGTTTGTTTTACAGTAGTAATTTTTTCAAAGCAAAATTCAGAATACTGTGTCCACACAGTATCAGATTTGTAAAACCTTGAGAACCTTGTACAACCAAGAATCCAACATACCCATTCAGATACTGCTGAGCAGTAAGAACACCATCGCGAAGCAGAAAGTGCATGAGCTTGCCAGTAGCATTTCTGTCTGATACTTTCTTCTCCATTGTATGGTTAAATGTCACCTCAACAAAGACATGATGCCTTGATGGTGACTGAAGCTCTCTCAGACAGTCAGCTGCCTCCTACAAGAAGAAAAATAATTAAAAGCTTAATTATGTGGGGAAATACATAACCAACTTCTCTACAGCCTCTTGTTACTTTACAGAAAAAAGCAGTTAGAATAATAACCTTTTCTGATTTTAATGCCCATTCTAGTCCTCTCTTTCACAAGTTGGGGTTACTTAAATTAGGGGATTTAATACATTTAGACAGTGCTCTTTTTAAGTATGATTACTATTAAAATAGACTCCCAAATACTTTCAATTATTTTTTTTAAAGCTTTAACAAAGTACACCAATATGCAACCAGACTGGCCTTTAAGAAGTCTTATCATTTACCGAAAGCTAAGACCAAGTATGGGAAAAAGTGCCTATGAAGCGAAATTTGTTTCTCGCTAATTTTAAAGTTTAATCCATAAAACTCAACATTCCAAACTTTGAGGTGCTCTTGATTAAAATTGGCGATTTTACAAGCGTTTGAAGTTGGGCTATTTTGCCCTCAAAAATGGCATTTGAATCGCGCGGCCAAAAAGACACGTGACAGTAGCTGTGACGTAATTTGGGGGACACGTATTCCAACTATTTCACTATATTTCTTAAGCGCAAACACATTTTTGTATCCAAAATGACGTCACATCATAGAATTTCGCGAATAAAATCGACCCAGACCCCTGACCATTTTTAAAGGCAAAATAGCCCAACTTCAAACCCTCGTAAAATCGCCAATTTTAATCACGAGCACCTCAAATTTTGAGATTCTTGCGTTTTTAAGGGTAAACTTTAAAATTAGCAAGAAACAAATTTCGCTTCATGGGCACTTTAATATCCGTTTAATTGGAGCTTAACTCTGGAATTCTATTAAAGAAGATCTAAAATCATAGAGTCGTTTTCGCTTTAGAAAGCGTTTAAAAGAATCTGTCATCTCCAAAATATTGATTGGTTCCTTGGTGTACTTTATATGCAGCTATTTGTGTGCGTAGCCGTAATGATTCGGTTCTTTGTTTATTCGCTTGGGTATTTGTTTATTTATTACAGTTTAAATACTAGGGAGCTTATAAAAAACTTATTTTTTACCGGACAGCAGCATATGCGACGTAATCGTCGCATCCTTTGAAAACCTACAACTTTCTCAAATCTCGGACTATGGTTAAATCAACCATTTTTATTACCAGGTGATCATTTGTTAAGACTTAAGCATCCAGTAAACTGACCCAAAGTCCCAATTTTCACTGAATATGAACATTTATTCTGTTGCAAAACCCCAAAACGCCCTTGGACAGCACAAAAAATATGCAACTTCGTCTTCAAGTTTTTAATACAAACATTCCTCTTGAAGCTAAATGTCGACATTTGCAGCAAACTTCGACTCCAATTCTTGCAATCTTCTCCACATTTTCCTGCTCACTTCTTTAGCGCGTTGTGGATAGCGCTATTTGATTTCAGTTGCTCTCACTGTCTGTAATTTTCGCGTCAGTGACCCAGTGGAATTCTGGGTATATCTTGTGAAACGACGACAGGCAAGTCCGCCAATTTCCATTTCAGATATTTTTTATAAGTGTCGAGCCACCTGGTGCTGCTGACAAAATATTGCACTGATTACATTATTTACAAGTCAAAACTCGCAAAAATTGTCATGCCAGGTCCCGGAATCCACTCACGAAACGGCTAAAGACACAACTTCACTCTGTGAATGGCCATCACTCGCTCGCATACTTTCAGCAGCCTACTTCGTGTGAAATTGCTTCTCACCTCTGTTTTCTTTCAAAGGATTGCCTCTACCCAACAAGCCAGCTTTAAGATGCCAGGCAGGGGGGCTTCTGATGTGGAAAATGGCTCGAAAAACACACTTCTAAATCAAATAGGTAACGAATTGTAGCTGCAGTGATCGTTTAGAAATAAACGACAGCTAGCGTGACGGTCGTGACCGCAAAGATAGAGCCTTCGGTGTTGTAGACCAGAGAAATCTTCGTGGTAACCCCTTATAAGGAGTAGCCAGGTCGATTTGACCTCCTACCCTCAGGAAATTGCAAAAAAGGCGACCAAATCGCTGGTAGAAAAAGAGTTAAGCAACGACGATGGCAACGGCGGCGGAAAAGTCATTTTAAAGTTTAACCTCTCGCTTTTGTAATATTTTCGCGATCATACCAATTTCTCTAACTTGGTAAATACTGGCGAATTCGCCAGGGGAAAAATTACTACGAACGGCGTCAAAGTCAGGAAATAGAAAGAAATTTTGCCGTCACCACGAGCCCACGTTCTCGAGAAACATAAAAATGCAGAGGATGCCAAAGAAATGTACCAAAATGTAAAACGCTCGTGCAGAACGATTGTTTTTACTCATTAAACCTATTGTTTTGTGGCGTTCCCGTTGCCGTTCCCGTCTTCGCTAAGGTAATTCCCCTGAAAAGGATGTACTATTAAGATTTTTTTTTTCAGTCTTGATAGTTATGCATAGGACATTGAAAAAATGCAATAAAAAGATGGGGTCACCGTGCTTGTTTTCGCCCTGCATACTCGTTGTTCTAAGTGTTTTTACGGAGTTGCGCGAGAAATGTTCGAAGCATAAACAACTGAAGAAAGCTGTTATTTTGTAACAAAAGCTATGAAAAGTAGTGAAAACTAGAGCCTAATTGTTTTTCTGGGCTATACTCGTTTAGTATCGTGATTTCAAATTGCCCGATCTTGCAAATAATGAGAGGAAATTGGACCACTTCTTCATCATCTCAAACTCCTTCCTGGCTCCAAACGCAGAGTTTCACCCCATTTATATATAAATAATCCAACTTCTACTATTAAACTTTTTCCCTCCTTAAAATATGTTTTTCGTGTGCCTCTAGTGAGTACATTACACCAATAAAAAAGGGGGGTCACCGTGCTCGTTTTTTTAAAACACGACGACAAAAGGAAATTTTCAGCTGAAAAAGCTCAATGTCAAGGCAAATTCGCAATGTTTCTAGTGTACGCGCGCACGAGCGCGCGCTGAATGACGCCATAAATTATGCGCAGTAACGATGCGCCATGCAATTGAGAGGAATCACCTTAAGCTCCCTACTATCTTTATACGTTAAAGTGTGCATTTGTTTATTTACTACAACTTAAATATTTAGTTACGATTTACTATCTGCACGGTCCATTCGCTCAGCCTGATTAGCTTTGCTATTTCTGAGTAGCCGTGCTCTCTCTCTTTTTTTTGTCACAATTATTTCCTTTCAATTATTCTACTCCTTTCGTATCAATAGCACAATAAAGATTGTTGCTGTTGCCTAGCGAGACCAGCAACAACATTTCACAGGTGGTTACATAAATTATACTGAAATGACAAACATTTTTAAAGAGGGAACAAAGTAGGCTATCCTGGGAACAAACCTTGAAGCAACACAAGCCAACATTTCTAACTCTACTGATGTTTTTTCCCGACAAACCTGTTACTGAAGATCTTACCAGACCATAGAAATCTTTTCTTTTCCCTTTTCTATTCCTTCTTTTTCTTTTCTGAAATTAATCTTTTCTTTCCTCTCCTTTCCTCTTTTCTTTCTTTCTTTCTTTCTTTCTTTCTTTCTTTCTTTCTTTCTTTTTTTCTTTCTTCAATTACTTTTTAGATAAAAGCATTTTAATGTAAAACCTTGAAGAACGGCAAATGAGGCCTTCCAAGGTTTGAAGCAACAAGCAACATGGCTCCAAACACAGGCGACAATCTTCTCCCAAAACACCGACAACTGAGATAAATTGGTGGAAAAAAGCACAACAGTTTCGACAATTCATATTCCCTTATTTGTTTTCTTTGTGACAATGACATTTTGTCCCTAAGAAAACAAGCAAGAGACAGAGTCGTAAATGAGCGACAAACTACACCAGGCCTCACAAATGGCTCAAGTTGGTGGTCTGACTTCAATTTGTAATTAGACACTTGTTGCTAATGCACAACTTTGAAGGTTTCACTGTTTTTCTCCAAATCTAAGGGCTACTAGGATTTTACATATACACAAAAAATTTCTTCTAGAGGTTAAGCATATCCTAAAGAACAGAGATGGCTAGAGAGGACAACAGAAGCAGAAACATCAGTGATGCACTCTCACTCACCTTTGGATCTCTAATGTTTAAGTATTCATCAATAATTGAAAGCGTTTTCTTTTTCATGGCCTCCTCTGTTAGTTCTTGTACTGAAGCGACAGCTGCTGACCCAGGAATTGCAGCTTCAGCAGGTGGAGCTGCATCAGCTGTAGGTCTAGGAGATTTCTTTCCTCCATATCGTTCTTGAACATTACGCTACAAAGTGACCACAGCAGTACACGTAAATGAGTAATATCTTTTAGAATTCGCTTTTAAAGGGACAACGTCACAAGGATTTTGCTGTTTCAGGTCAATTCTGTGCTAAAATCATTACTTTGAGCCTTTTACTCATAAACAAAATGCTTCTGTAAAACTATGGTGGCAGGATGGCCGAGCAGTTCAATACTGTTGCCCCGGGTTCAAATCCCACTTTGGCCGCTAGCTGGTCTTGTTCTGGGTAGACCCTGGTTCAAGTCCTCCGTCATCCTAGGATTCTTATCGTTGAATTTAT
This sequence comes from Pachyseris speciosa, assembly GCA_016490735.1. Classification (NCBI taxonomy): domain Eukaryota; kingdom Metazoa; phylum Cnidaria; class Anthozoa; order Scleractinia; family Pachyseridae; genus Pachyseris; species Pachyseris speciosa. The sequence continues at coordinate 1,843,821 of JAEMWC010000002.1, read as the reverse complement.
TTCCATTATTTGTTTCCGTCATTATTTGTGGACCACAATGGAAACTACTGGGTTACCAGTAATTGTGTCACCCCTATAAAGATCATTACGACGAATATAATAAATGAATTTTATCAGGGAGGGCTAACCATAATAAATTTTTTGATGATTTTTGAAGACGCAGCATCAAAATTGGCCATTAATATTTTTTTTCAAGTTTCAATCCATTCCCATCCGTGCCATCCGTAGCAACAGGTGACAGGAAACAGTTTCAGTACCTTCAAATAGTCTTTAATCGAAACTAGACCATTACGTTTGGAATTCAATTAATGCGAAGACACCTTCTAGCTTTTTAAAAAGTTGCCAAATAGCGAGACATTCCCCCTTTAACTACACTTACCTCATCTACAGTCTTTGATGGGTTGATGGCTGCAACCCAGACAATGAAAAGCTTGTTTTATACTTATAGTGCATTTAACTAAAGAAAACTTTATCTCTGACGCAGAAGCTACATTTACCAGTTATCCAAATGCCAGACATGCATGTGTATTTAGCTTAAATGTAAACTTCCCTTCCCACTGCCCAGAAATCAGTTTTAACCGACTTTCCAAGAGGAACATATATCCCTCGTCTAAAGTTTTTTTTTGAAACAACATTATCCTCACATGTAAGGAAAATCTTTTACAGACCGAGTGAATGGCTAAAAACAAAACTCCCTGGACTTTCACTGACACGAACTTAAAATTTTCCTAACTTGATGCAGTCTTCAATGTTATCTGAATTTGAGAAAATCTTTCTTGCCGTAACTCTCCCCTGACCAAGCAAGCCTATCATAACAGTTGGTTTTCTGTCTCATTCCCTTTCCCATAGCTCTCATCGAAGAAATGAAATTGAATTTTACTGAAGTCAAGACCACAAACCTTTGGCTGTGTTACTGCTCGCACAGCTTCGAGGGCTTTCTCTCGTTCCACTTGTGGGAAAGGACCTCGCCTTCCTCCTCCAGATATGGAACTAAGCAGTTCCTGACGACGAGAATCAGCAGAGCTTGTTCTTCCAGGTGCTGAGAGTTTCCTTTCTCCAGCTAATGCAGAATATCTGGGATAATTATGCAAAATATTACTAGGAGGCCTCCACTCCCTCCGAGTGCCATTTTCAGGTCACCGAATGAACTATTGTATCATTATTTTCCAAGGTCTCCACGATACTTGGGCAGGCAATTATAAGACATTGCTAGTATGAGTCTGCAAACAATTATAGTACATTTAAATGAAATGCAAAGAGACGAGATAATACAAGACGAAGAAACGAAGGAACATGACACAGGACACAGATATTCAATTTTTGCCCAATAGCTTAACTCTCACAGTGCTGGAAATAAAGCGAATTTTTAAACGACCTGAACCCTCAAGCAGTGGACGGTCGATGTACCCTGACTGAGCGTTATTTCCAGATAGAAATCTCACCTTTTGGCTGGTCGGTTGTCAGCTTCAGCCGAAGAGCCACCAGTAGCAGACCAAGCAGCTGGTGATGGACCAGCACCAGCACCTACTACACTCGTCCCACCTCTGTTTCCTCTTGCCCATGCACCATAACCTCTGCCACCTGGTCCAAGGGAGATGTTTTCAGAATCTAAAGGGCGCTAGGAGAAGAACCATCGTTTTAGACAGTTGCTTGCATCGCCAAAAAACACATTCTCTTGATAAAAGACAAGAGAGACCACATGAGAAGTGGTGTGCAGTGTTAAAAGTCCAAGATATTAAGCTATCGTTCATTACAAGGCCGTGATGTTGTCTCAGACTGTTGGCGGTCTTCTGCTATATATCGTATGGGATAGCAAAACACTCTGCAACTAATGCTGCTCTGTTCTTGTTCACATCAAAACATTTTCTTTTCAATGGGAGATCTAACTGTTGAGCATAATGTATCCATGAATTCTCCATCTTGAGTCAAAGATTGTTTGTTAAAAGGAGCGTTTTATACTTAATTAATCCTACTGCTCTAACTATTCTCTGGAACGCCAGGAGTCAGAGATTCACATGAAATAAAATACACGGATAATTATTTATGGTAGACAAACCTCCCACCCTCTTCCTACAGCTGAATCTTTAATAATGGGGTCAGCAGGTCAGTATGACAAGAATAATCATGCAATCCTTCTTACCTTGATTTTGTGGAACTTCCTAGGGTCTACACTAACATTCCTAGGACCTCTGCCTACACCAGTCCAAGTTTCATCAGCCGGAGGAATGGTTCCTGATTGAGGGCTATCGCGTCCACCCATGTTCCCTAAAGGGTGTAAAAGTTGCTTAGCCGGCGAGACCGTAGGCCGAGTTGGCTAAAATCGGTGATATTCCGCAAGATTGAGCATAATAATGTTTTATTATTCAACACACTGACCACAAAGCACAGTTTACTGAGTTTATTACAGAAAATCAACCAAGAACCGCCATTTTTCTTCCCAACGCACGAAATTACGTATATCGCAGGATATCTGTCGAGTGTGCGCGACGCATATCTAGTCCAAAATGACCATATTTGGAAAGTGTCACGATAGGTTGAATAGTAGTTGGAAATGTGCTACATACATGCATGAATCTTGCTTGAAACAATGAACGGATGGAGGCTTATATATTTTTTTGTTGTCGCCCAATATAATAAACTAGATAATATAGATTACAGCATAGAAAGTGCGACGAAGGGATTTTTATTCACGAGTTGCAAAACTTGGGAAAACGAACGAGTGAGCGCAGCGGCGAACGAGTGAGTTTTCCAAAGTGTTGCAACTCGTAAATAAAAATCCATACAAATCACTTTCTATGCTGTAATTTGTTTATTATATATATAACGAGAATTAAACGTGTACTTGAAATCAGTTTTATTTTTCCCGATTCAATACGCTTACATGAAGAATAGCAAAAAATTCAAGACTGATCTACATGACCGAGCACAATAAAAAAGGAACACGTCCGGTTTCCAGGACATCAACAAGTAGAAAAAAAGGCTAAACAACCTTAAATATTACTTCCTATTTAGAATAACTGAAAAATATGGGAGAACTCGTAAATACAAAGTGTGTTTTTTTCGCCCTAATCAGTCATATTCAATCATGTGATGGCGCGCTTCGTGCTCTGCAACGACAAATTCGCACTCTTTTGACTTGCACTGTTTATAGAAATGTTGAATGTTCCTCCTTGAATGTTCGCGTCCTTGTTTTTGTTCGATTGCTTCTCAATAAAATCATTTAACGGTAAATCCAGTGGAACAAAACGGGAAGCCGAAGCCATGTTTGAAACACAAACTTCGAGCGGGCGCTGAGTTGAAGCCCGCGCTTCTCGGAAGCCATTTGATTGCTTTGCTCTGATTGGCTAAGCGATTCTACTCTGGGTGGTGATTGGTTATATTTTCGCATGTGAAGAATGCTGTACGCGAAGCTGATTGGACGAAACGGCAGAGGATTAAGGAACACGATAGAGACATACGGCTTGCTCGAACGCAATCCTCTGCCGTTTCAGAACATAGCAACGCGACCGGACATTACGCGCTCTGGTATGGAGTTAAATGTATTGACCGAGACCCACATTGGTACACCCGTAGAGTTAAAGAGGCTATTCACATAATACTTCACCCTTGAAATTCCTGAAGCGTGGATGCCCACGATCAAACAACACAACAGCCGATCAGTACCAAAGTGGACCGCTGAGGGAACAATTACTAGTCTGAACGACAAGGATCGAAATCCTCCTATCAACAACAGCCTAAGCAAGGATCGAAACGTACCAATCACCACCAGCCACAATGCTTCTTATACTCACACGCATCCAGTCGACACCATCGCCTGATGA
>JAEMWC010000002.1:1800000-1837500 GCA_016490735.1 Pachyseris speciosa | reverse complement strand
CTACAAACTTAACAAGGAGAAGCTTTGCAACCGCTGAAAACATTACGCTTTGACTATAAAGTTACGAAACACCCCACAAGGACCGTATGATCGTTACCCATTTTCTAAAGTGTGTGAACAAAGAGCGCAGGCTAGATTGCAGAATACCCGTCAGTATCACTCTACACGGCCATTTTCAGCCGATTGTCGCTCCATGTTTCGCCGTGTTTATGTCTACATCAGTTCCAAAAACGTTTCATCCAAGCACACAAACAGTTCACATCACTTGCCCTTAATTTGACATTTTAATATGAAAACCGTGATGCCCGCCTATAAAATTGTCAAAAATTTCAAACAGTCGAACAAACGCATGTCCCTCAAACCCTCGCATTTACCATTCGCCACCAGCCTGATACAAGGTACGTGACAGTTGAAGTTATTACGCACAACAAACAAGAAACATAGGTGTGTTTGCTTCGTTCTTTAGGCGTTGATGCCCAAACTCAGACGCATTTATATACTGTCCATTGTTTTAGAGTACACAGAGATTTGACATTAATTAAACACTTAGCTAACTTAGTTATTCATTCACTCCTGGACTGTGGACCGCGGTTGCTCTCCAGTTTAATACTTAAGTCAATTACTTATTCATCCACTACCGGACTGCGGACTGCGGACCGCGATACCGCGTTTCAACTAGTAATCTACAAACTTGACAAGGCGCATCTCTTGCAACCGCCTGAGAAATATTACGGTTGGACTACAAAATAAACTGCCCACAAGATGTTGACGAAGCGAAACTTCTGCAACTGTCTGAGAAATATTACGCTTGGATTAGAAAATGAATGGCCCACAAGAAGATGATCGTTGCAGTTTCAATTACTAATTTTACACTTCAACACAGCCCTTAACGACCCAACAAAATAACGTCTGCCTTGTTGAGTATGTGGATGTCGTCCGAGACAAAGCTTAGTAACCGGACATTGAATGTGGACTGGACTCTTTCTGTGAGAGAGGCAGGAATGATTATATTGAATCTTCAGTTGCATTTTTAAAAATGTACATGGGCAAATTTTGTAGGACACATTGTCGAATCCCGATAGGACATTTTATGTTTCTTTATAGGACATTACAAGACATTCAGCACTGAAGCTTCCACTGAAGCAGTACTGCGCAGCCATGAGTGTCGCACAGCTGCAATACCCACAAATCGTTAGTAAGTCATGTAACTACCCATGTAACCGTGAAAGGAATGAATTGGACTTTCAGAGAAATCGCGTTACAAAGTGAGAAATGAAACAAGGACTAAAATAGCCAATCAAAATTAGAATGTTCAACAAGAACACAGACGGGTCCACAGCTCTATGATCCGCGGGCAACAATTCAAGTTGTATTGTTAAACCACAACACCGCGCACGCAATGAGAAGCAGTTGTCTATCGACCTTCAACCAGTGTTCTCACCTAGATGTAAGCTTAGGCTTAATGAAGAAATGTCAGCAAAACTTTCCACCCTGGATACTGGTCAAGGTAACACACAGTGCTTCCTGTATTTTAAAACTCACTGTTGGCAGTTCAAAGTACAACGAGGCCTGCAGGAAAGATTCACACAGCCCTTATACATGGATCACTGTCGAGACTTTTGTGTGTTTCCTGGCTTCTAAATTCCCTGGACAAAAAGTTTTTCCCTGGGGCAAAAAGTTTCTTTCAATAGAGATGTGTGTCTAAAGCTGAGTAGCAAACTGTGTTTGCATGGTTCCATAAGTATATTGTTCTACGGCTTTCATGGCTTCGAAGGTATTTACAGATATATATTTCTAATTCCCGTCCAGGGAATTTAGAAGCCAGGAAACACACAAAAGTCTCGAAAGAAAAATGTTCCGAGGAATGGCCGACGTGCGATACTACTAACTTTCTAAAGTGGCCACGTTGCCAGCGTGGTTGCTCCGGTAGTTTAGTGGTTATCACGCCCGACTAGTAACTGGGGAACGTCGGTTCGATTCCGACTCGGTGCAAAAAGTTTTTCTTTCAATAGAGATGTGTGTCGAAAGCTGAGTAACAAACTGTGTTTGCATGGTTCCATAAGTATATAGTAGAAATCGCATACACATTATTACAGACAATCGATATACGGCGCATATTTAACTGACACGAATTCTGAGAACCGGTCAGTTCGGCCGGGTAACACATGGCACATGGCACATGGCATTATTTTCTTCAGAGCCCTGGTAATTTCTCATTCAGGACTCCATGTAACTTAATATTTAGGCAATTTTTTGGTCGAAATCATCACTTTTGTCAAATCTATTGTTTCTCTGAGAATGTTACTACCCACGCTCACTTGACACCTTCCACTATAGCAAATTATTGTCAATTTTACCAACCCAGTTTACATGCTCTACCACTAAGCTACCTCTAACATCTGTATAATTTCATGTCCCATAATTCGTGCCATCTCACTTTGAATAATTCAGACAAAGGGAAGTTTTAACTCATTAATTATTCATAAGGGTATTAGCCAATCGGAGTGCCCCATTTTGGTCAGTTGCATGTATCTTGATACCCAATGAAAGTACGGATCAAGACACGTCCGCGATTAGTTCAAAAACTGATCAAGACACTTGAATTTTAATTAGCAACCTCAAAAATTTCAATGCAGGCAATTATTAACTGGCATCTTTTAAAGTAACGTGAAAATTACATCTCTTTTACCCTGAATCTCAAGTAGATTCAATTTCTTGGCAACATTTTCATCTTCCAATCAACGCTCCAGACACATGCTACCACGCGAAAAAAAGTACTGGGTGGACACCTTTCCCCCTGACTCTTTGCACATGTAGCTACAACTTCTATGACAAACTTCGCAAGCTATTAGTTAAGAGATATAGTATCCATTTCCTATATTTTACAGGGGAACAAATTCACCTCGTGTAAGTCATAATCTTTGACTAGACCACTTATCATGATCCAAAATCGGTACTTTCATCTCTCTTTCCAGCTGCCATGGTACTTTTGTACTTTGTAGAAGCCGGGATGGCCTCATAAGATATCAACTGGACCTTGGATAAGATTTTAGGCGGACGAAAACGACTCGCTCCGTCCGTGATCTCCGTCATCATGTGTCAACTACAGTGGATGACCACTGACGTGAAACAAACAACTCTCACAAAATGTATGCAGGCAAAGAGTTGTGAAATTTTCGCTATTGCTCATTAAAACAATTGGTGCTAATTATACAGATAATATATTTGCTATATCCCATTGTATTTTTATGCGAGTTTGAGAAGCCGTATCAAAAACTCGTGCTTCGTGTTTCATCAGGGATTCCAAACACCTCGAAACAATAAAAGCACTCCGTCTTCGGCGTTGTGCTTTCATCTGTTTCTCGATGTTTGGAACCCCTGATGAAACACTCGCACTTGTTTTTGATATAGTACTTAAAATCCTTCTTTTCATTCAGGCTTTTCTTCAACCATAGTGAATTTTTGTCATTTCCGCCCATATCATTGTTTTTGTCCAATTTGTTGTTTTCGTCAGCCCCCTTGTGCCTTTTCACTCACATTTTCTTCCAAAATAGTGAATTTTTATAATTTTCGCCAAAATCATAGTTTTCATCAAATTCCTTCTTTTCGTCAGCCTCCTTGTGCCTCATCACTCCATTTTCTTCTAACATAGAATTTTTTTCTAATTTTTGCCAAAATCGTCGTTTTCCTCAACTATGTTGTTTTCAACAGCCCCCTTTTGCCTCTTCACTAACATTTTCTGCTAGAATAGTGAATTTTTCTAATTTTTACCAAAATCGTTGTTTTCGTCAAATTCGTCGTTTTCGTCAGCCCCCTTGTGCCTCTTCACTCACACTTTCTTCTAACATAGCGAATTTTTGTAATTTTCGCCAAAATAGTCGCTTTCGCCAACATCGTTGTTTTCGTCAAACCCCTTGTGCCTCTTCACTCACACTTTCTTCTAACATAGCGAATTTTTGTAATTTTCGCCAAAATAGTCGCTTTCGCCAACATCGTTGTTTTCGTCAAACCCCTTGTGCCTCTTCCCTCACACTTTCTTCTAACATTGTGAATTTTTGAAATTTTCGCCAAAATCGTCGTTTTCGTCAAACCCTTTGTGCCTCTTCCCTCACACTTTCTTCTAACATAGCAAATTTTTGTAATTTTCGCCAAAATTGTCGTTTTCGTCAAATTCGTTGTTTTCGTCAAACTCCTTGTGCCTCTTCCCTCACACTCCACGAGAGAAGCGTGACACTTGCGTTACATTTTACCCATCCATGACTACGTCTTTGTAAGGTCAATTTTCAAGTGTAATAGCCCTCTCCAAAACAAAAAGACCTTTTCTATCTGTTCCCTTTATCCTGAACAAACTTATCAAAAGCAAGTGACTCCTCCTCTGTATATCTTTCGTTAGTCTTTTTTTTTTCATTTGGCCGTTCACTATCGCACTTTTGGTTGTACAGTTTCACGGTTAAGCAAGTGACTTTATTTATGGCAAATACGTTATCTCTGAATATCAACAAAACACAATTCATGATCTTTAAAACTAAAAAGAAGTGACTAGAGATCACGTTCTCCAAACAGACAGCCAAAAAGCAATACTTTTCGCACTGTTCTCTTGTTGTTGTGGTTGCGAAAGAAACTCTGCTCTAAACGGCAGCCATTGTTTTCGCTCGCAGCTCATCGATGTACCTGAACTTTGCGCCATTCAGAGGACGCGTTTGATTGGCTCAATTTTAGTGCCTTTGTTTATCAACCAATCAGCTGTAGAATCCTCTGTTTATTTTTCGTATTTGCACTATATTTCCTTTTTTCTGCATCGTGTTTCCCCAAAACTTCATTTCTCTTAGCCACTTACAAGCGAGAAAAGTATATTACTAAGGTAAGTAAATACCGTATCTTATCATCATCATTTAGGTTTTTGAAAAAAGCATCATACTTTAAAACGAGAGAATGGAGCAGCTCAATCCTAATGTTCTCTTAACTTGGGCAATACATCAAGAAGTGCCGTTCGTCCTCTGAATGACTGATCGACTAAGCTCCTTCGCGGACGTCTTTGGGCTCGTCACGCGTTCCTTGCCCACGAACCTCTGCTGAACTGAACTGCCACTTCCGTTAGTCGGCGCGTAGCCTTTGTTTTGAAGAAACCAATAACGAGCAGCGTAACAATGGAAATCGACACCCGATTCACCTGCATCGTCTGTGAAAATAATCCCGGGGTCGAAGTCCTACTTTTCATAAATTGGAAAACGAACTATGATTGGCTAACCGCCGCGAACGGAAGTGGTATGTCAGTTCAGCAGACGTTCGTGGGCAAGGAACGTGTGATGAGCCCAAAGACGTCTGCGAAGAAGGCTACTGATCGATCGACCGACCGCTTTGTCCCCCATCACTGAAACTCCTTCATCGCGCAAGCGCAATTCACGAGCTAAAACAAGAGGAAGACCTCCACTTTGGTACAACCAGATCGTTACTGATTATTTTCACGCCAAATAGAAACATGATATGCCATTTTCCAACCACAAGACACACAGTAAGAGAACAGATGTTTCAATCTGACCACATTTTTATGACCAGCCAGTGTGTCTAAGGAGGACATACATGTATCAACAGGTTTCCCCTACACTCACCTCTCTGTGCTTTCTTTTCCTGTTTAGCCATCTGCAGCATCATCTGTGTCTTCTTAGCCTGATCTGCAGCCTCTTTGTGGATTTGATCAATGGTCTTGGGGTTGTTGTCCTCCCTTGGGGGCACCCAGTCATTGTTCCGTAAATCCACAATGTCCTGCATCATGAATCTCACACGGGACGACGTTATTCTTGCCTGGATTATTTTGTTAATCTGAGCAAAGTATTGATCAATTCTTGGCTGGAAATAAGAAAAACCAACGCTCAAATACAGTTATTATGTACAACATTTACTCTGACTTTCAAAGCAGACAACAAGCCACATAATCTATGCCTTTAAACCATGCGTCGTAACTGCTGTTCAACATAAATGTAACGCACCTTAGCTTTTGGGTGATCTAGATCTTTTCCAATAACAACAAGTAACTCGCATAGACATTCAAATGACTCCTCATCATTGCTCTTCAGGAGCTTCACCACACAGTCATGCATGATACTCTCTGTCAACATCTGCATAAAAATACAGTAATTGTATGATTACCATTTCCAGGGTGGGGAGCACAATAACGTTGGTAAGGCTGACGTAAGTTTTGATTAAAACTTCATGTTTTTGGGAAATTTTTTAATCTAGTGTAATTTTTATTTCCCCTTGTTCCCAAAAATCTGAAGCGATGAAAAAAGAAAAATCAAATTGTCCACCACCAACACACAAAACGCAAAATAGCTTGAAAAAGACAACAAAAACATCACTTATTATCTCCAGAAATTGTGTACAGAATTGTGGGGCAGGACGCCATGCCATGGATGTTGCTATAAGAAGTGGGTTTTCAAAGAATTTCAGAATGTGTATGGGAAATTAAATGAGAATTCCTGATTCGTGTTTCATTCAACAGTTAAACTGAAGGGCTGAATCCCGTCCATGCTTAAGTGTTCCTCCAACCAGACAAAAAGTATTTATTGGAATACTGCAGTAATGGGCCGAATGTAGACCAGAAAAAGTTTCAAATGTACAGTCATGCTTCAGCGATATGGTTTTCTGCAGTAGTATTAGTTAAGGTTTGATTTTTTGTTATTATAATTTTAAAACTTTAACCATGGGTACCACAAAGCTAATCTTTTCATATTTTTTAATTTGCACCAGTGAGACAAATCTGCACGCTGATAAATATTGCCGGCTTTACAAATACAGCATTTTGAAATTTCATCCATGCAGTTCGTAGCAGCCCGAAACACATGAATTTTCGAAAGAGGGACATCAACACGGGAGACCCATAAGTCTTGAGATTTTCTAAATTCTTTTTCACGGTAACTTCATTCAGAAGGACTACTTTAGAGCTGAAAATCGTCCTGAATAGTTTCAGTTCACCTTGTGTTTACCCCCTTTGTTTCTGAAGCTTATTCATGCATGCAAACTTATTTTGTCACATTGATGGCAACCAAGCACACTGAGTTTTCGGGTGTTGTCCTATTGAGCCAGCCAAGGCGCCGTCTACAGAACTTAATAGAGAGCTTAAGCAATGACGACGGTAAAAGCAATGAAAACATCATTTCAAAATATAACTTCCTGCTATTGTAACTCTTTCGCGACTTTTCCAACCTTTTTAACTTGTGAAATGCTGGCGAACTATACCGGAGCTAAATTAGTAAAAACGGCATTGAAGTTGGGAAAACTGAGAAAGAAGAATTCGCAGTCATACGCTCATCATGTTCTCCACAAAACGCTTATTTTGGTGAGGACGGCAAAGAAGTGTTACGAAATGTAAAAAGCAGGTGCAGAGCGATTGTTTTTGGTCATTAAGCCTATTGTTTTGCCGTCGCCGTCCTCGTTACTTAAGCTCTCTTTCAAACAGGTTCAACTTAAGCCCATACTCACTTTCAGTTTATAAAGTTCACCAATAAACCGAATGTTGGCCAAAGTCCTTCGTTTGGCTTGGTGTCCTTCATCTTGCAGTTGTCTCTTCTTGATCTGAAGATCCTCCTCCTTGAGGCATGCCAAAAAATAAAGATTGTATTATATGACCCTTTTCTTTTTCCAGTTTTGCACTATAAATTTACAGTCGAACCTCCTGTAAGCGACCACCCAAAATGTCGAGTCTTGGTGGTCGCTTACGGGAGGTGGTCGCTTACGAGAGCTTAGACCACATTGGGTCAAATTTTGCCCCATTAGCATAATGCACACCTCATGCGCAAATCCGGGGCGCCAATGCCCATCTAAACCCATGTGACGACTTTTAGTAGCCACAAAATTGTTTAAGCTTTCCAAAGTATTTATTCAGAGTATCATGGTTCACTTCTGATAAACTACCTAAGTAATAAGGCTCGCGATAGTTACAAATTGAATCTTTAATGTTGTGTAAACATTAGGGGGAAGTGAATATGAAGTAATAAGGAATGGATTGCTAGCTGTTTAAAATCTGACAGCCCTTTTATATTACTGGCGATTCACATGTAAAACAAGTGTAGAAAACACTGGACCTAGACCTCAGAGGAGTCCATACTTTTTATGTTGATTGGTCGTACGATCACCCGAGGCGTTCAAGTAAAAAGTCTGGAGAGACTGTGTGTCCCTTTGGCTGTAGGTTTAGACACTGGACATTCAAAAATGAATGGTGTTATAGACCCAGTGCGACAGCTGAAAACACTTGACTTTGTGCGAATGAATATATGAAAATCATATATTTGGAGTGCGGATTAAAGAATAAATATGTGAATGATCAGTGAAAATAAAGCCCAAAAAAAAAATTCAGGCTTGTACAGGAATCGAACTCACAACCTCTGCGATACCAGTGTAGTCCTACACTTGACTTTCTTAGATACCGAGAGTGTCACTTACGTTTTTTATTTTTGACATAAACAAGAACAATATATTATGAAAGGTGTTCGTCATCGTGGTTTCAAATGATAGCTGAGTTAATCTTTTGTCTCACGATTGAGTCACAAAGATGTGGATCGCGACGTTTCGACCGCTATTACTGCTGGTCTTCATCAGGCGATGGTGTCAGCATTGTGGCTGGTGGTAATTGGTGCGTTTCGATCCTCCTCGCTTAGGCTGTTGTTGATTGGAGGATTTCGATCCTTGTCGTTCAGACTAGAAATTGTTCTCTCAGCGGTCCGCTTTGGTACTGATCAGTACCTCCAACTCAGCTATCAAGAACAATGTACTTCACCAAGAATGGATATCCTCTCTTGACTTCACAAATCAGTAAACAACGTCTACAAACCTGATACTCCTTTAAAACTGAAACTGTAGTTCCATGAAACTATATCCCGTTTGAGAGAACAGTACATCAGGAAATCAGTTCTAATTTTCTGTACTTATAAGAAACTTAAGGTGGTAGACCTGACTATAAAGGGCCCATTTTGGACAGAAATTTCTCAAAATTAAAACAACGGTCTGAAATAAAAACACGATAGGCTATGACAACAAAAAGAAAACTTCAAAAACAACGATGTATGAGGTCACAATTTTTACACCTCAGGTAGCACACCTCATTTGAATTAGTTGTGGGCTCAAAACTTCAAAACTCAAGACTTGTGCATTTTACTACTTTACCTTTTAAGATGCATTTGAAAATAATATCATTTGGTGATTATTCCCATCCTGAAAAGAACAAAACTCTGTGCGAATCCGGATTGAAAATGTGTTTCTTTTGCGAGTTATTCCGTTATAATAAACAACATGCATCGTTTCTTTGTGCAGCGATATTCAGCAATTAGTTTATGAGCTCGAGATTTCTATCGCGTGATAGCTGATGAGGGCGCAGCCCAAATCAGCTATCACGCATACAAATCGAGAGCGAATAATCTAATTGTTTAGTATAAATCTACTAGTCTTTTAAAACTAAACAAGTAAATTATCTAAATCCTCCTCGCAAACACTTCGAAATCGCGAAGAAGCGGCCGCCATTTTGTTGACAACCGCTACTCACTATCTATCACAGAATTTATACTAATCAATATTAGTATAAATCTGCTAGCGTTCTATCACAAATGCCGTTCTCTGATTGGCTATGCTACTCGCTATCTATTCTGTGATAGATAGTGAGTAGCGGTTGTCAACAAAATGGCGGCCACTTCTTCGCGTATTCTAAGTGCCTAAGAGGAAGATTCAGATAATTTACTTGCTAAGATTTGAACGATTCATAGATTTATTCTAAAACAATTAGATTATTCGCTCTCGCACGCGATAGAAATCTCGAGCTCATAATCTTATTGTTAAGTAGAAAGCTCTTTCTGGTCTGGGCTCGCACAAAAAGTTTCTTACATATCTAAAGAATGAAATCTGTAAATTGCATCCAGAAACAATATTCTTTGTCATTGTTATTACAATACTTTTAAATGCAGCCTATGTGTGCCATCAACTTCATTTAATTCATAGCATAAATCGCGTCACAAACGCTTGTATTGTGGGTGCCATGTTCGTTTTTTTCTTGGAAACCGAACTCCGCATGCGTCGGCCCACTGAATCCAATATGGCGCTCAAAATGGCTGCCCATAACAGGGGCGGATCCACAAAAACCGGAAAGAGGGAACCGAAGAATTAAGTAAAACCGCCTGATGCATAATACCACTTAAAAGTCGGTAGTTACAGATGCTTTTTAAAAAATAAAAAATCAGGAAAAAAGGGGGGCCGCGGCCCACTCGACCCCACCCCTAAAGCCGCGGCTACACGAGCGATTTTTCGCTCGCGCCGGTGATGCGATTTTTTCAATTTTGTCGCGTCGCCAGCGCGCGATGAAAATCGCAAGTGTAGCCACCTTTGAACTGGCAACGCAACAGATAAATATCGCAAGAAAAAAATCGCGAGAAATTGAATGATTTTAAATTTTCGCGACTCTTTTTCTGCGATTTTTTGAGCTGTCGCATCACCTGTGCGAGGGTGGCTACACGGGTGATTTTCACCGCGCGCCGGCGACGCGACAACTTCCCAAAAAAATCGCATCACCCAAAATCGCTCGTGTAGCCGCGGCTTAAGTCCGCCACTGCATAACAACAAACTTTGGCTGTAGTTTTCTGATAATCGGAATTATAGAACGCCACCATACTTTTGGAATTACTTATATTAGAATCAAATTTCTCTAATGATTAAGTTTTAGGGTAAAAAAAATTTGACCAAAAGTCAGTTCTACCACCTTAAGGTCGTCTCTTTTGAGACTGATTGAGTACAGGGTATGTAAATTTGTCTCTAAAATTTTGAATGTTCTATTAATGTGAAAAGTCAATTTTAAGAAAAAATTTGGTACAGTCCAATTGAGAAATTTCCGCAAGGCCCAAAATGAGGGGACATCATCCGGGCCTTTAATGCATGACGCGCGCGAGATTTGAAACGAAATAGCCTATCAGACGGCCAGACAATAAGGAAAATGGCCTGAAAATGGCCAACAGCTCGTAGATATTGAAAGCTTGCAAATTTAATATTTTCACTTTTAAAAAGTTTGCATATGGCTTTTGTAGATGAGATTTGGATCTATGAAATGAGACCTTTTTTGAGATTTTACCTCAAGTGGAACTGGTCGCAAATTTCACACGAAATTACGTTCTCGATCTCTTTGTATGGGAAAATGGCATGAAAATATTTCAATGCCGAATTTTTGTCCGCCAGAGTGCTCTTCAAAAAAGTTTGCATATGGCTTTTATTACTCGTTGTTTAAAGAAGCTTCCTGCCAAGTTTCGAGGAAAAACAATCGTGGGAAGTGGTCGCAAAATCTAAATTTCGAAAGATTTTACTATCGTTCAGGCTTCGCTCCTTTCCAAAGACTTGCATGACAATAGCTCAGGCTTGCTTTGAAATTCCAGTTTGAGTTTAAAGTATTCATGGCTGCGCATCCGTTAACAATAGGACACATGCCGCAGCAATTGCTTGGGTGGTTATTTTGAACTGAGCCGGGCTCTTGTCTCGCATACTTTGACATGTTGCTTTAAAATGATTTTAGACAACAGAATACAGCACTTAGATTAAGACTTGGCGTTTTATATGCTTTGATCATTAAAACAGCAATCCAAATTTGAATAATGATCTCACACAAACAATGCTCACTCAGGCATAAGACGCGTCGCCTGAATTTTGCTTGCCGACAGGCTTAGGATTTCAAAGAGAAATGCCATATATTTTACTTTTCCTATCGTTTTCGACTGGGAAAATACCTATGTTCTTTTTAAAGTCTGCCATAAACGTATCGACAATCCGAAACGATCGAGTAAAAGACTTCGTCTATAAATGAACTGCTTTGACTGGTCGAGTTTTAAAAACCGCAACTATGAAATACGAGTGTCCCGCGCATCATACTTGCTATTCGGCAATGTTTTTTATAAAAAAGAAAGTTTTGGCTATCGCGTTCAGACCATTCCAATCATAACATCTCAAGAAGAAGAAGAAGAGAACCTTGCTGCGCACGAATTTGTCGACAAAACACTTTGTAAAGAGCGCGGACCGCAGTTATTAGGATGCCATTGTTAACTTTCTAACACCTTGAGAATTACTTCACACATCAAACCGTTTCATTGGCGGCCACCGATTCTTTCACGAGAGAAGTCGGTATTCCGAAAGCTTATTTTGTTGAATTATTATTCCGCGCATTGAGAAACTGGACACTGTAAGTAGATGTCACGAAAAACAATAGCATTGTGGGCGATGGTCTCTTGTATTTGTACGTCTTGTACTACCCAGGTATGCAATAACGTTACAACACCTTATCATCCAATTTTTGCTCTATTATCTGTCAAGTTGTCGCTTACGAGAGGTTAAAAACAAAAGAAAATTTCAATCTTTTAGCTCTAAAAGTGGTCGCTGTCGCTTACCGCAGAGGTGGTCGCTTACAAGAGGTTCCAAATATAGTGATTTGACTGGGAAACTTTTGGTATTTTGGAAACTGGTCGCTAAGGAGAGGTGTCGCTGAGGAGAGGTGGTCGCAACCGGAGGTTCGACTGTATTTTCATAACATATAGTCAAAATCCTTAATTGGGAATTTCTTCCATGATATTCTCGATTCTTACTTTCACAATGTGGTCGACTGGCTTTCTTAATTTACATAAGATGAGGTTTTGTTACATGTAAATGAGAATAAAGCTTTCTGATCGTTCGTCCTAATTTTAGCGCATAAAAAACAAAACGAAACATCAAAATCAACTTGGAGGACAAAATGGTGGATCCCAATTCCAAAATGGCGGCCTTCCAGAAATATTCATCTAGTTTAAGTGACGTCATCAACACGCTTTGTGGATCTTAAAGGAGAGAGTGAAACGTGTGTTATACCGGGCAGTGCCTAGGTTTATTTCCATACCTTTAATAGAGCGTTTTCATTCACGTGACTACCAGCCATATTGGTTTACTGAAACAAAGGAAAGTATTTGCATAAAAATAGAGTTCAATTCCGAGAGTTTTAGCTTGGAACACCAACATGGCCGCCCTTTCTTTCAGTTTTGGAACACCAACATGGCCGCCGTGACTTCATGTGAAAACGCTCTATTACCTTGAAGTTTGCCAAAAAAGCGTTAAACCCATACAATAATTATGTCTACTTACACTCAACCGTTGCTTTGTGAGGTTCTCCAGTTTTTCGTGAATTGTCTTCTCAACAGATTTTTCTTTCTCAAACACCTTCTGGCATTTCCCCAGCAAAATCTTGCGGAATGTTATTATCTCTTTCATAGTCCCGTCCTTGTCCACCATGACTTTTTTCTGCAAAACGGCATAAAATTTGATCAAGGTTACTGGTACAGTTGTATTGGCAAAAACTCAAGTTATTCATACTCAAATCATACTACTTCTCCTCTGCTATCAATAGTGTTAGTATTGTAAGTAGTCCAAGTATCGTGCTGTCAGCTGCGTAAGTGCTGTAACTGCGAGACGTGAGACGTTGTTTAAGTGTTCTTTGTGTTGAAATAAATAAATTTGTTTAAAAGTCTCTTCTTATCCCCATCCAATTCTTCCACAATTTTATTTCTGCAAACAAGTCAAAAAAATGTGTACAGCCACGTCAAGGTCAGAATTACCAATAGAGTTAAATTAATCAAGTGCACTTATTGTAACGCTCACTTAGTACACGCGCTGTGATTGGTCAATTTAGTTGGTCGTATTCTGCAGTACGGCCCACTCATTTGAAAGTTTGGTGCATCATTTGTCGCCAACTTGTCTCGTCAAGAAAATTTGATACTTACTTAAGAGTTGCGAACAAACAAAGAAAAACAACAGAGACCCGAAGAAAGTGTGCCAAACTTCCTTGAGCTTGTAGAAGAAGAGTTACTTGACTTCAACCAGTCAACTAGTTTTCTTTCACACGCGCAGAGATACAATAAATACCTTACTAGCCTCGTTTTCTCGGTCCATACTGTAAGTTACGGATCCTCGTTTTTTTTCCGTTGATTTATGGCCCGCGCACTTTGCGCTTGGGCCATAAATCAAAGGGAAAAAACTCGGTCCGTTACTTACAGTACGGACCTCGTCGAACTCGGTTAGTAAGAGGTATTTAATATTGACTCTTCTCCACTATTTATAGCATTATGTCTGACAAACAATTAGCACGTAAAATTCTTCTAGATGGTGTAAAATTAAATCAAATTCGCCAGTCGAGAGATACCTTGAGAAATTTTTTTTTTTTTCATACAAGTGAGCCGGATTTCCTTTCCCGGCAGTGATGCTCTTCTGATGTTGTTAAATAAATTTGATTTACAGACTGCGTACTTCCCAAGAACACCAAGACCAAACACAACTGTACTTACAGGTAGAAGGCATCTGCATAGGTTAGCAACGATAGAGGTGAACGCAGCTTCATTAATGGCCTGCAGAGAATCAAAACAGGAAAAATCGCCACACCTTTCACCAACCGAAAACAACTGGAAGAAACCTGGGGAGAGAGTCCTGTTCAATGTCCGCCTTCTAGATTCTATTTCTCTTTGACTTTCATGTAACACGGATTTACTTCTGAGAGGATTCTCATTTAAGATACGTTTACTCTGGAGTAATGTTAGGCATGATAGTTTGATAAATCATAGGAATATGTCCATTGCCACGTTGCTAGCTGTTTCCTTAAGTTCCTTCGTAATCATACTGACAAAACGTCACTTTTTCTCCTTTCCCTTCACTGATATTATATGCTCGCATATAGTGCTGTACAGTTATCCCGAAAGAAGATAATCGTAGTCTCGGAGACTGTAGTTGGCCTGTATTTTGAGCAAAAAAAAAAAAAAGGATTTGATTCCTCAGTGAATGCATCACTCATAGCCAGTTGTGACAATGGATGTCTGACTGACGTCAACTGAGATCCGAGCAGAATTATTTATTAGACTGAATAGTTTTCCAGGTAGGGCTTTTTCTTTTGTGTCGATTGTTGTACTAATAAATTAAAATAATCATTCAGTTAGGTAGCAGGCCTTTTGGGTGAAGGTGGGCCTTAAATTTCACCAGATTCACAACACAAGAGAACCACATTAATTTTCAAATTTTGATCTTCCGCATTTTTATCTCGCAACTGTTCTGTTTTAATCAATATTAAGAAATGCTGGCTATTCTAGATCAAGTGTTTCCGATTCCATATTCAGTGAATTGCTGAAAAAAATGCTTAATCATAAGTCAGGGCTAAGAAAGTCTTATTTACTGAAACAGATTTTTAAATAACATAAGCACAAACCTTCTCAAATATAAGGTCAACAGCACCTTCCAATCTCTCTGCAGTGTCGATATCTAATTCAAGAATTTGCTGTGTCAGTGTCTGAAACTTTTGTAGTGTTAGCTTGTTCAGGATACTTCTAACTTTGCGATACAGTTCCTGAAAGAGTTAAAAAAGCAGGAGGAAGAAGTCATTAAACAATATACACTAAAGTATCACCTTCAGTGAACACATATTATTGGAACAAGGGGATCTTTTGTTGGAGCTGTCGCTCTGTAAGATTACACGGCCAAGTGGCGAAGCCTATAAATAAATAAATAAGTAAATAAATAAATAAATAAAGAGGCTACTTGTCCACTCTCCTATGTCTTAGCTCCTGGAATGACCGGGAATGATTTTTAGTGTGGACCCTGTTTATCGATGAGGTTGCCTTGACAGCAACAATTGTATGCGTAACGTATGTGAAGCCTTTGTAAAGAATCGACTTGTTCTAAATATGACTCGTCTTTTCCCTCTCGCGGCGTAATGATTTTAGGCGAGACCAGAATGTCATTTTGTTCCCAGACGCTATATTTCTCGGGCTCTCCCTTCTCTTTTCAGTTATATTGCTTGCAAGCTATAAATAATACCCGAATTACCGGGTAGAAAGTCCACTCTTACTTTATCGGCCGAGCTTATCTAGTTTCGGAAGTAGACTTGAAGATCTTGTAATGGTAGGTAAAACTTTGTTCTCGCAGATTTCACATTTCGATTAGGTCGTGAGTTGAATTGTTTTTACGACAAATATTTGACAGAATTTGTTATTAAATTAGAATAGAGGGGGTTTGTTTCAAAGGCCGGAAAACTTTAAAGGGCCAAACAATTAAGTCGAGTTACCCTATCACGTGACATCGACTGTGAAAGTTGAAACCAATATGGCGGCAGCCATGGATGGATTCCTCGTATTCGGACATTTCATAGTGATTATCGACATTTAAGAGGGGAGTAAAGCAATGTACAGAGGCTACTATGCGAGAATTATTTCTAGGCAGGTCCACATTTTTTGAGGGAAAATACAAGAAACGTTTTGTTTCGCGAGGTCGTTTTACCTGCTGGACACCGCGGGAGGACGAAAACGTCGTTGCTTGAGAAAAAAATAATGTCAATTGATAAAGAATCGAAGCACGCACCATTACAGGTGGGAAGATTTTGGACATTGGTCTAAATTTATTTGCCAAGAGCGGGAAAGTGCAGGATCATGCAAAACATACCATGGTGATAATAACGTAACCTTAGTTTGTGTTAGAGAAATCTTGAAGTTTTAAAGAACGTAACTGTCGTAAATTCTCTTTCGTCCGCTGCCAGCACGACGACCGCCGCTAGTAGACATCACAATTCCACGAAAAAGCCAAGGCCAAAGCCAAATCTCAAAAAGATATTGCTACAAAAGCCGTCTGTATTTCCTTAAGACTGATTGTGAGCAAAAACTTCCTCAATTTTTCTCAAGATTAACGCGATTCAAACAGATGAAATCGGCTACTTGGAACCTTCGACCGCGTTTGAAAAAGTTGGGCTAACGTTTTCAAAAGTTTTCTGACCAACTCGCGCTTGCGCGTTGGATGATATAGTCCCTTTAACTTCTTTACATCTTTTTTTCAGAAGACTGACTTGAAACACTAGAAATTAAACTTAAGGAAATAAAGATCTATATATTTAAACAATTCAAACAAAAATAAATCCGCCCTTAGTTACGCACCTATGCGCCTGGCATGTACTTAAGGACAACTTATACATTAAAATTCGGATTTTTAGTCGTTGTTGTTGTGGTTGTTGTTTTTGTCTTGTTTTTTGTTTGTTTTTTTGTTTGTTTGTTTGTTTTGTTTTGGTTTTTTTTTTCAAGTTTTGTCAATGTGTCTTGGAATAATCGCCATTAAACAATACTAGTTTCCAAGAAGTAATTTGAAATCTCTCTGTGTTACATGGGCCATTCTCGTAATACACAATTTGAACAAGCTTATAACAAGAATTGCCGTGACAACGGCCCGTTAATAAGGAATTTAATTAGCTTTTTTTCCAACCAGAAGTAGAACAGAAATACAACATGGCCCTGAACTCTAAGCATTCGCAATTCAAGCGGAAGTCCAATGTTTTCATACTTCCGGATCTGAACTTTCCAGAGTCACTCGTTTCCCGACCGCTAGTCGAAGGAAACCAAATCAAATTATAGAAAACATGAGGCGTTCCTAGGGGTAGAAGTGACAAGTGACAAGGCTCAGAAAACAGGAGACTATCATCTCCCAAAAGACCGACAATCGACAGAAATTGGCACAAAAAGAACGACAGTTTGCGACAGAGACAATTCACTTTCCATTCCTCTTTGTTTTCTTAGCTACAGCGACATTTGCGGTCCCTAACAAAGAAGCGAGAGACAGAGTCGTAAACAAGCGACAAAGCGACATCAGACCACCCATTAGAATGCTCTTCATTTACACTTAATATGTGCGTTAGATTCACCACATTTTTATATTTGTCGCTCATTTGGACAAGTCCAGTCAAAAGATCGACAGAGTCGACCCAAATACAAATCTGTTGATCCTAACTGTTTCATTCGCCGAAATTCGCACATTATTAATAACTATATTAGGTTCAGTAGAGTTGTTAAGTTCGACAATAGAACGTATATGTCAATGGCAGCTGAGTTAGGAGTGCAATCAACAAAGTTGTCCGGAAGATGGATCAGAAGAGGGAATTACAAATAAAGATAATGAAAACAATAAAATAGAAGATGCTACTTTGCTTCTATTTTAATCTATTTTTATATAATAGCCAGTCTGCTTCGAATCCACAGGCGTTGTTTTGAAACAGTTCCGATTGCCACACAACGTTGAACATATTTTGTAAGGCCTTCCAAGGGGTAGTAGCGACAAGAGACATGGCTCCGAAAACAGACGACAAATTCTTCTCCCAAAACATCGACAACCGACAGAAATTAGCAGAATTAACGCGCGACAATTTACGACAGCGACAATTCACCTTTCCATTCTTCGTTTATTTGTTTTCTTTGCGACAGTGACATTTGTCCCCAACAAAACAAGCGAGAGACAGAGCCGTAAACGGGCGACAAAGCGACACCAGACCACCCTTGGAAGGCCTCTTTTGTTCGCGTTTCTTTTTTACTCGTGAATTGCGCAAGCGTAATGAATGAATGCGGTCGCTCGCTCACTCACAGGGAGCAGAGGAGCCCTATTTCACCGTATAACCAGTAAAACTCACCGCACAATTGCAGCGCGAATCGATCTTGTCGGATTTGAATCACAGTACGTGATCAAACCACACACAAACGATCGTGTTACACTGCTGTCACGCTGCTGTTCGGTGAGTCTATAACCAGAGGAGGAGATGAATAGATGGTTCCACGGTTATTGGCGCCATATTAGAGAGCTTAAGCAACGACGACGACGACAGCAACGAGAACGTCACAAAACAATAGGCTTATTAGGAAAAACAATGGCTCTGCACGTGCGTTTTACATTTTGGTACGTACATTTCTAGTTTGCCTTTTGGTCGAGGGTCGAGGGTCGAGGGTAGCTAGTCGAGGGTCGAGGGTAACTAGTCGAGGGTCGAGGGTAAATGGTCGAGGGTCGAGGGTAACTGGTCGAGGGTTGAGGGTAACTAGTCGAGGGTCGAAAAATTCTTCAAAATTATTGGAAAATTATTTCTGAACGTCGTCAAATCAAAATTTCATATAGGCTTGTGTTTACATGAGTTTCCGGTGCCTGTTTTCGTCGCGACTTGTCATATTTGTGTTCGTGATCGAATGCTGTGTTGTCAATAACGTTTACATATTTCCCACGGACTGTAAAACAAAAAAAAAAAAAACAAAAAAGAAATGCAAATTAAATAGCGGTCAAAGCGGAAAAACCAACAACAAATTCCGAGATACACCCCTTATGCAACAAACAAAAAGCATTTCTGATTTAAAAGTGTGGTATAGTATTTCAATAAATCAATAGGGCCATTTATACGGGAGAAAATAAGACGCGTCTTATGTAAGACGCGAACTGGTCGTATAAATGGTACAAAATAGGCGTTCGCGTCTTATTTAAGTCGCGTCTTACATAAGACGCGTCTTATCTTAGAACAGGGTTTTCAGCTGTTCTTATTTTGTCCGCGTCTTGATTGAGACGCGAACTTCCTCGTATAAATGGTTTCGCGTCCTAAATAAGACGTGCACTGCAAGTGCGCTTGCATAAGAACAACAGCAGCATGAGCTTGGTTTCGCGTCCTAAATAAGACGTGAACTGCAAGTGCGATTGCATAAGAACAACAGCAACATGAGCTTGGTTTCGCGTCCCAAATAAGACGTGAACTGCAAGTGCGCTTGCATAAGAACAACAGCAACATGAGCTTGTCTTATGATTAGATAGCGTAATTGGTTGCAAAAGATGGCCGGGAGAGCCAAAAGTGAATTCAGCACCTTCCTTCTTTAACCTGCCATCAGTCGCACCAATCTGTATATCGCTTTCTTCCGACTCTTCTTGGATTTCTGTTGATTTCTTTGTATGCTACGGCGTGGTCTTCATAAGAAAAAAATCTCTGAGAAAGTCTCTTCTTAAAATAACAAGACAGCACGCTTTTGTTTCTTGCTGCAGCGCTCCATCTTGGCTGGTAAGCGAGGCTGTATCAAAATAAGACGCGAACCATTTATACGAGATCTTGGCGTCTTATGTAGGACGCGAAGGTATAAACGGTACAGTTCGCGTCCTATTTAAGTCGCGTCTTAGATAAGACGCGTCTTATTTCCTCCCGTATAAATGGCCCTAATGTGGAACCTATCAAAGTGCATTGTTCGCTGTGATGTGGTATGAACAGACTTAGTTCAACTACAAACTGAGGTGTTCTTCAGTGTATCATGCAAGAACAAAATTGTTTTGTTACTGACTACAGTCACGGCTTTACATTTCTTTTACCCTTTAATTTCAGTCTGAACGTTCTTATAAAAAGGTTCTTACCGTAAAAGCTCTATTAAGCCCCCGTCTCTGTTAACCCCCCTTCTCTCTAATAAGCCCCTCGTTTGGAAGTCGGTTTTTGTAATAAGCCCCCCCTCTCTATTAAATTTCCTGCCCCCTTTGGGAGATGAGATTTTGTAATTAGTCCCTCCTCTTCCCTCTTACGAAATCCACTTCATGCGGCCCAGTTGGTTTGTTTTTAAATAAATATGCACTGAAACACATAATTTACTGTTTGCTGATCTGTATTGAATTTAAAGTTTCACTGCAGTTGTTTGAGTTTTGCACAAAAACTATTTTAAGACGAAAATGGCGTGTTTGAGATTTGAAATAAGCCCCCCTCCCTATTAACCCCCCTCTCTAATAGAAGCCACATTCATGAGAAGATTAATAATTCTAATTTACGGACGTCGTACCTTCGTTAATGGCCTTATTTTCGGCTGAATGAACGATATCAATAAAACCGTTAACAGTAGTGGCAAATTTTGGAAATCCGCCTCTTTTTTGCGGCGTTACAGCGGTTCAAAGTCGGTCAAAATCCCATACATTTACTGTAATTTTAGCCGCGTTTGCCCCCCCCCCCCCCCCCCTTAATATGGCGCCAATAACCGTGGAACCATCTATTCGCGCTGCAACTGTACGGCGAATTTAACTGGAAATACGGTCAAATAGGACTCCTCTGCTCCCTGTGGCTCACTCGCTAATTCGTCCGGGAAGTCTACTCGTTTTGAAGAAGGCTGTTACCCTGAATAATATGATCCTACAAAGACTTAATCATGCGTAAAATGTAAATAAAGTGTCATGCTTTGAGTAATGTTTCCTAACAAAGGAATCTAAAGCATATATACGCGAGACTAAAACTCATTCTGCCCTTCATAGCTCTAAATTTGATCGATCGAAAAACGACGGGCTTTCACGTAGATGTGGCAATGAAAACGGTTTCCATGCTTTCATAATCATCTGAGCTGCGACTTAAATTATTCAACCCGTTCAACTAATGAAATTCACGAGTTGGATCGTAGGAGGTTTACCTAAAAGATAGAATCCGGAATCCGGAATGCGGAATACAGAATCCGGAATCCAGAATCCAGAATCTGGAATCTGGAATCTGGAATCCGGAATACGGAATCTAGAAACTGGAATTAATAATTAATAAGCGGGTTAAAAGAACCGAATAATAATAATAATAATAATAATAATAATAATAATAGTAATAACAATAATAATGACTTTATTAACAGCATTTCCACTAGATGGCTCTTCATCCGTTAATATTTAACTAAAGTTAATTACAATTAAAACAAACCTAAGAAACACCCTGTTAAAAACGCTAAGTAGTTAATATTTACAGTGATAAATGATAACAAAAAATTGCCTAAAAATAAATAATAATAATAATAATAATAATAATAATAAATAAAAATAAAAAAAATTAAGAATAGTATATGTACAATTTATAATTGTGTCACTGCTTAAAGTTCCCCACACGAAAGATGTCTCTTCACACTACGACAAAGGGAGTTATACTCAGTTATGTTTCTAATAGCTACAGGGAGCTTATTAAAAGTAGTTGCTGCCGAGTGTTGAAAAGTTCCCGACTCTCTCGTAATAGAAAGGACAGGCGCAATCGAAGATCTTAAGCTATAAGCACTGACCATGAAGACGATAGATGTCTTACAGGAAGAGGTATGTGAAAGGAGTGAAGTCTTAGTCTGGGACTTGGTTGGTTCTTTCCAGTTGAGTCGATGTGGAGGGATATAAGGATAACTATTAAGAAAGACCGTGTGCAGGATCATTAAATGCAACTTAACCCATTGACTACCGGCTGTTTTTACATTTTCGGAGTGATTTTCCACCTATAAACGATGAATAGCAATTCGTGACTCTTTATCTGAACTACCAGGGAAAAGTGGTGCTGTCCTAAGCCACTGGAGGCTCAAGGTTTCTGAAAACGTCATTTTGACGTAGCTATTTTTTTTATCCGTGTAGCGACAACAATGGCCCAAGTTCGTTTGCTTGCGATTTCTGCTAAATTTACAGCCATTTTTCATCTTTAGCGGCTGCCTGATGAGCATCATTAAGCGTGACGGTAGCTAAGAGTCCACTTTCTCAAAGAATAGAGCAAGGTGATGTACTTTGTTGTTGAATTCGGCTTGTTACTCGACGAACTGGGAATTTGGCCGGTCGAACACTTAGTACCTTTGGGACTCGACTATTGATGAATTTCTCGACCTACCGCCACATATTTTGGAATTTCTGAGTGCTGAAGATGACCACAAGCAGGAATTTTTGGCAGTAGGTCGGAGTGGCTGTAGGGGAGAAGGAACGGGTGCTGTCAAAAATTCTCGTCATTTCCCAGCATGCAATGTGGTCTAGATGTTGAAAATGGCGAAAAGGCCCGAATGCACTGGAACAAAAGGCTGTATCTATGCTCGGGAGAAGAATATGAACAAAAAAAGTCATTTCCAAGCTAGAAAAAGGACTGAATTTCGTTATGATGGTTGAAGTTTGGTTTTTCGGCGATGATTTCCTTAAAAAACATGAAGGCAAAAAGGGGCATTTTTGTCGTTTCTCTTTGACGTTAAAAACGGTCAGTTTCGTTCTTGTCCAATCTCAAAAGGCCATATTTGGTAAAAATCGCTACGTTTCTTGCATTTATTGGATATCCAAATTTAAAGGGCATTCCATTTCGTGCTCACAACTAACAGTTAAGGCAATATTCGTGCGATTGAGAAAGTTGCAATGTTTTGAAGCATGGGAGTTTTTTACGGCCGGTTTTGGCCGGCACGGGTGCCAATGGGTTAAAGAGCTGATCCGCGAGATTTTACACTAGTTTAACCTTAAGAAACAAACAGGCCCATGCAGTGCAGCCCTCGCTGCAAAAACAGAGTGAGAAGCATTGTTGGAAGAAAATCTTTCTTGGAGCAGATTAATCACGTTTATCGCCTACTGTAAAAGTAGGCCTGACCGAGTCCTCAATTGTTGTAGATATCCTTAACCAATCAAAAGTGGAGAGCAGTGGATTTTGCGTGCTCAAGGTTCCTGTATAAAAGTTTCAAGGTATATTGGGCACCATACTGACTTAGGTTTTTTCGAAAAAAAGAGCAATGACAGAAGACGGTACAACTGTATGAGGGTGAAAATGTTGTAAGCAAATGAAAGCGCTAAAACAATCCTCACCCAGCCCCCATAGCTATCAGTTCCAGGTGGGGCATTTATAAACGTCTGTTTTTTTTTTTGGAATAAATATTTTTTTGTCTTCTTTTTTTCTCCAATTAATCTCTCGGATTATATTTATTTCGTGTTAGTTTCTTTTTTTCTGTATATTTAAAGTTTTTTTAAAGTGATCTTTCTTCGTCTTTTGGAGATGTTCCAGAATGTACCGGGATGTTCCGGAATGTCCCATGTTCCTCGTTTTATCGACGGCCACTCGACAACCTAAAATGTACGCGCCGATACAGTTCCCAAACATTCCAGCATGGAGCAACAGACAATGACCAATCAGGCGTAAGCGTTCCCACGCGTAATTAAGTCAAGATATGCAAAGTGATTTTTCTCTGCTTTTTGGTCACGAAGCGTTGAAAATAATAAGCAAAAATAGCTCTTGTTTTATAAAGATCTAGCTGAAATCAATAACAAAACATTGAAAACGGAAAAAAAGTTGCTCGAAATCAAAAAAGGTTGATCGAAAACTTGTGGACAGGCCTAACACTATTCATCGACAAAAAGAATAAGAAAAGGTGCTTTTAATTAAAATGATTTGAATTTAAAATGTTCAAAATGTACAAAACATTGATTAGTACCGTTGTGGTGTGATTGAAAGCTGTGTGCTTTAAAGGATTCAGGCGGTTTATTAAAAGCAAAACCAAAGTATTAAAATGCTGCCCTAGAATTAACTTCATGGGCTTGATTGCTGCAAAAGTCATCATATAATTTGTTGACCATATTATTACCCAAGTGACTTCAACCTTTGTCAAAATTTTCTACCAAACTTCTTTACATTCCGTATTCCGGATTTCATATTTCGTATTCCGGATGCCACATTCCGGACTCCGGATTCCGGATTCCGGATTCCATATTTTAGGTAAACCCGATCGTAGGAGCCCTTTGATCCACATTCGTAAACAAATTTGTTTCATGTATTTTCGATTCTTACAGGAAGTCTACCAGGAATCGGCCTATTACGTTTTATGATTGAATTGCAGACAAAAAGCGCTATCTTGTATGGCCATGTTTTTCTTCTAATGAAAGATGGCCAAATGGCTAAAAGGGTAGTGAAAATACGACGACATTAACAATTAAACACAAGTCTTGACAAGTTCTGGTCATATCAACCTCCGCATTATGTTGTCTGTTGTGAGTTCAGCAGTTCCATTTGAATTTCAGCTTGTCTTTGTAATCAACTATAAACTTAATTTCCGAACCACTGCTAGCACATTTAACCAAAACAGCGCCTTAGTGACAAAATATAAATTTAATGGCAATTAATTTATACCGCATTTAAGCTTTATTTCATATTACGAACAGGGAGTGGAAAGAAGTATCAAACCAGGAATCACTGGGGGAGAAAGGAAGTTAGGAAAAAGGCTGTGTCTGATGTTGACTCTAAATAAAATTGCTAAGAGTTAAATTTCTTCGAGATAAAACACAGCTTGTTGACCTGCCAATGCCATAAACTATCGCGGAAGCTTTCGAGACCGAAATACTTTCTCGAGACATTGAGAATCATCAGCAACATTTACTCCACTTATAAATGAGGCAAACATGTAATAAACACAAAGTATATTCACCTGATCTTTGAGGGCTTCCAAATCCTGGGCCCCTACACCTAGCATAGCGAGTAAATAATAAAAATAATAAATGCATTCACACGAAAGTAATTTCCCCGACGACAGTTCTACCCGTTTCTCATCAATACACAAAATCAAACTTACTTTGCCGTGAAGAGGCCATTGTACTAAGATTTCTGTGATTAAAATGTCAAGGGAATAAAACCAAATACAGGTGCTTAGACATATCACAGCCACCAAATGGTTGGGCTGTTCAAAACCCAGCGCTGCGTTATGTTCAGCGAGCAAAATACAACTTTCCCATGGCAAGGATACTGTTTTGGTGGTCCTTCCTGAAGAGCAGGACAAACCCTACAAGAGGTAGAACTCTCTTTAGCTCATATTGACGCTCAGAAGCCACTGAACCTGCGATGAGGTAAACTTTCGTTTCAACGGGTAAAATTCCCGCAACCTCGAACCCAGGCTCTCTCTTTTCCTCCCTTGTCGTCAAGAGAGCCTGGGTTCGATGTTGAAATTCCCGTCGAAATATCGATCACTTCCGTGGTATCGGTTATCTGTAAATGTTGGAATGGTTAATTGAGGAATAGGGATGAAGAACGGGGAGCGAAAAACGAGGGAGGGGAAAGGAAATCGAGGAACGGAAATGAAGAACGCGGAACGGGCAAAGGAAAACGAGGAACGAGAAACAGAAAACGAGGAAGGAGTAACGTGGAACGGAGAATACGAACGGAAAACGAAACCACACCAGACAAATATCGTGGAATATGGAAAGGGGAAAGGAGAACGGACAATGGAGAAAGTGAAACGAAGAACGGGGAAAGGGGAACTGATGCTGGCGTAACGCGGCGTTCGTTATCACGTTGTCCGTGATATGATACCGTTGTCGTTAACACCTGCACTTGCTAAACAATTGATGAATGCCCAAGCAATGTGTTTTAATTCCTAATTCAAGTTTACGTAAGACCTAAGACCTGATCCAGCAAGTGGATAAACC
Organism: Pachyseris speciosa; assembly: GCA_016490735.1. Lineage (NCBI taxonomy): Eukaryota > Metazoa > Cnidaria > Anthozoa > Scleractinia > Pachyseridae > Pachyseris > Pachyseris speciosa. The sequence goes on along the minus strand of JAEMWC010000002.1, from coordinate 1,811,517 downwards.
GTATTTTGATCAATGCATATGAAGGGCCACTTTGGTTGTGAGGGAAAAAATGGGAGAAGGGGAAGCCTAATAGCCACACGATTCCTCTGAAAAGGGTGGATTATTTCTTTTAGGATTATCTCGTCTTAAGGCCCTTGCAAACGAGGACACATTGATGTGGACACAATTTTGCTCATGATGTTTCTAGGGTGCGCAAACGAGCGATACACACTGAAACATGCTGCCCAAACTGGGAAATATTTGATGCTGACACAAAATGCTTTTTGGTAAAAATCAGAAACATTTTTTGTGTATCGGACACAAATTTTGTGTCCGCAACAAATGTTGAGCGCGCTGGCAAACAGGGAAACATTTGTGTCCGCAACAATGTGTCCTCGTCTACCAGGACTTTATTTAGGAATACTTGAGATAGATGGCATTCTTGTTCTTTGGATTAAACCCATTTCTTTTTCGGAATGAACGAAAAAAAAGTATTTCGTTCATTCTGCTTCTGATATCAGAATAAACCGAATACGATTTTAGGGGGAAGTCTTGGAGGGGAATATCGTGCTGTGCTTCTCAATCCCGGATGTAACACAGGATCTCACAGGCTTAAACACTCGGTCCAGAGCTATTTGCGCGTCTGTGTCCTTGTTTCAGGCACCTCGGCCAAGAGTATATCGTGTTCAAAATGTGTGTTCTTTAGGAGAATCATATTCTTCTTATTCAGTTATTCCCAAACAAGAGTGAGTATGAACAGAATAGTAAGTAAGAATGCGCAAAAGCAATCGGCGGCTTGCATCTCAAGTAAAAGAAATAGAGGGACAACAAAGGGTCAACAACTGAAGTCTTCAATTTTTATTTCAATAAATTTAAGCATTAACAGCAAATTCGCTATTTCGGTCTACATTCTGCGACCAAGAACCATATAAAAATAGACAAAATTACACTTTCTGCTGTCCTTAAAGAACCGGACACTCACACCTTGCATCCCCCCTCCCCTCCATCCTCACAGATAGATCGAATACCGCATAAATCTCCATCTTGTGAAAGACAGTTACTGCGTTGTGCCCGTCAAACAATAAGCGTATTAAATATGTGACTGATCATCGAAGTTATGAACACTACTTAAGCAGTAGTGAAAATAAAGCCTGAAAAAAATTCAGGCTTCTACAGGATTCGAACCCACGACCTCTGCGGTCGGTAGAGCGCTGCACCGGTATCGCAGAGGTTGTGGGTCCGATTCCAGAATAAGCCTGAATTTTTTTTCAGGCCTTATTTTCACTACTACTTAAGTAGTGTTCGTAACTGCGATGATCAGTCACATATTTAATCATAAATCCACAGTACAAATATATGATTTTCATATATTCATTCTCATATATTCACCACTCACGGGTATATTATGAACCCACAAAACGACCAGCTCTCAGATGGCTTGTTAGCTCAGTCGGTAGAGCGCTGCATCGGTATCGCAGAGGTCGTGGGTTCGAATCCCGTACAAGCCAGAATTTTTTTTCAGGCTTTAATTTCACTACTGTTTAAGTAGTGTTCAAAACTGCGATGATCAGTCACATATTTAATCATTAATCCCCTGTTTAAATATGTGATTTTCATATATTCATTCTCATATATTCTGGGTAAGCAGTTTAATTCGAATTCGGATCTATACTCCGTTGCTTTGAAATCTTTTATGGTGCTCCCAACCTTAATCCTGCAAAAGACCTCCTCTACTTCTAAAAGTAAGGAGCATAGTGCAGCGATAGAACGAAGATTAAACCTGTGGAGGCAAGGAGATTTAGATCTCTTGCTAAACGAAGTGAGATCCATCCAAGGTAAGTTTGTGAATTCGAAGAAGGCTAGGACAGTTAAGGACATACAGTTTTTGCAAAACTAGTTTTCCAAGGAAAGTTATCTTCAGCTATTAAGCTTTTGGATAGCGAGAGCTCAACGGGCTTACTCAACCTTAAACCAGAAGTCCTAGAGGGGCTGAAGGAGAAACACCCGGAAGCGGCATATATCGTGGATGAGATATTATACGGGCCCATTGATTACATTCCCCCTAGCGTTTTTGACTTGATGGACGAGAAAATGATCTTTGATTCTGCAGTCAAGTCAAAGTGCTCCGCATGGCCGTCGGGGATGGATGCCGAGCTATATCGAAGAATCCTTTGCTCCAAGAATTTTAAGGCTGATGTCAAGGTTTTGCCGGAGAGAGGAGATAGCCGTTTTCACAAGCAATCTGTTAAAGACCGCTTACCATCCATCTTTGCTGGAAGGTTACACCTCTTGCAGACTCATCGCCTTGACCAAAAACCCTGGAATACGACTTATTGGAGCTGGTGAGGTCCTGGGCGAATAGTTGGAAAAACTATTGCTGGATTTTTGAAGGAAGAGATCGTTGAGGCAGCGGGCCTGCTTCAGGTTTGCGCAGGCCATTGCGAGGGCTCATAGGCCGCGATACATGCTATGAGTCAAGTGTTTGTAGAGGAGGGAACAGATGGTATTTTACTCATAGATGCAAGCAACGCCTTTAACCAAATGAAAAGATCCGTCGCCTTGCATAACATCCAGATAACCTATAAGGAAATGTCACTTTACATCATTAACACATACAGAAGCCCGTCGAGGCTCTTTATTTGCTGCGGAGGTGAGATATTATCAAAGGAGGGTACGACGCAGGGGGATCTGGTACTCGGTCAATACATCTATCATGATCCCGAGCTTAAGGACAAGCATACCAGGTGTTAACCAACTGTGGTTAGCTGACGACTCTGCGGGGGGTGGACAAATTGTGCCGTTGTATAACTGGTACAATCACCTGAGTCAGGAAGGAAAGAAATATGGTTATCTAGTGATTGGATCAAAGAGTTGGCTGATTGTCAAGTCGGACGTACTTGCAGATGAGGAAAAGAGGGTGTTTGGAGATGAGGTCAATATTACAACTGAAGGTCAGCGCCACTTAGCGGCCGTCATCGGATCTCAAGATTTCAAAGATCAATATTGTCGAGAAAAGGTCCCTGGATGGAAAGGAGAGCTCGAAGCACTATCTGAGATAGCAAGGAGCCAGCCTCATGCAGCCTACACTGTTTTCACGAAGGGTTACAAATCCAAGTTTACCTATTTCATGCGCACAATAGGTTTGTTTGAAGATTACGTTGACCCTATCCAAGAGGCGATCGACGACTTATTTCTCCCAACAGTATTCGGTGAAACGGAGCCCCTCCCTAGTGATCTGCGTCCGCTCGTTTTTGACACCCGCTCAAGGAGGGCTAGGCATACCCGACTTGCGATTTGAAGCTCCACAGCAGGCTGCTGTTTCTACTTCAAAATCAGCACCGCACATAGATTCTATTACCACACAGAGTATGTTCATGGTGGCAGGTGAAAATTCCACGGAGGAGTTAAAAAGACAACATCAAGCCTTGAAAACTACGTTGGTGAAATCGAGAATGGAAAGTGTTGATTCCACTCTACCCTCGGATCTGCTGCGGTCAGTTAACAAATCGAGAGACAATGGTGCGAGCTCGTGGCTTACCGCAGCGCCTCTTGTCTATCAAGGCTAAGTGCTGAATAAACAAGAATTCAGAGACTCTCTGCGTTTAAGGTATAATATGCCCCTGTCTGACTTACCAAGCAAGTGTGTTTGTAGTGAGAAGTACTCCGTCTGCCATGCCCTGTCATGCAAAAACGGAGGATTCGGGGCGCAGAGACACTATGGTGTTCACAACCTACATACTTCACTTGTTGGTAAGGTTTGTACCAACGTTGAAGTCGAACCACAACTACAGCCTCTCGATAATGAGCGATTCAACCACAGAAGCGCGATAAGAAGCCCGGAGCCTGTAAGACTGGACATTAAGGCAGGGGTCTTTTGGTCTCGAGGAGTTACAGCATTTTTCGATGTCAGAGTAACACATGTTAACTCCAAGTGTAACCATGGAAAAGCAGCATCCACAATCTTTAAGGAGCAGTAGGAGGAGAAAAAGCGGAAGTACCAACAGAGGGTGCTGGACGTTGAAATGGGGTCTGTCACTCCCCTAGCTAGTTTGTGCAACCAACGGTGGGATGGGAGCCGAATGAAACTGCTTTCTCACACGCCTAGCCGAGAAGCTCTCAGAAAGGAATGAGGAACCTTATCACATTACTATTACTTGTATTAGAACATTGCTTTCTTTTGAGATTTTAAGGCCGGTACACAAATGCGTAAGAGGTTCCAGGACACCCTTCCACAAAATTCCACAAGCGGATTTTATCGATGACTGCCGCTTAAACGCTAGCTAAGCGTGTGTCCGCTAATTCTAGAAACTGATAATGGCGTGAGTTTGTAAATTAGTATTTTAGGATCTTTTTAATATTTTTATTTCATCAAAATTTTTGTCTATGATAGTGGAATGTAAATTGGTACATGATGTGTGCCACTTAAAAGCTAGCCAAGTGTGTGCGTTTCCGCTAATTTTTAGAAAGTCGATAATGGCGTAAGCTTGTAAATTAGTATTTTAGGACCTTTTAATATTTTTTATTTCATCAAAATTTTAGTCTATGATAATGGAATGTAAATTGGGCCTTATGTTAATAAACATTTAGGATATTATTATTACTATTATTATTATTATTATCATCATCATTATCATCATAATAATAATTATTATTATCATCATCATTATTATTATTATTATTATTATTATTATTATTATTGTTATTATAAATAGCTTGAACCCAGGAGTCATGATCATATCATAGCGGAGCTCCGACGGCCCGAAGGGCCGTCAAGCGGAGCACCATACCTATAGAAACCCGTCAACTGCTTTTCTCATGGTAAAAATGGCTAGCGGTATTGCTCGTGGGCGCGTACGCACGACGACGACGACGACGACGGAGTCGCCCAATAATTAATAATATCCTAATAATAATCATAATAATCCAACATGGCGGCCATACTCCACCTGGCCCAGCTGACCAGCTACTTTACAGCGTACATCTTTGATACTGGACATCCATCTTATAGCCAATTGACACCTGTCAAAACAAGGTATCCGCTGACCAGTGTAACGTGACCATATCGCGGGCTCAAGTTAAGACCTCATCGAGGTCAGCTGTTTTTTTGAAGTTGACCGCTGACCAGGTACTTGCTTTCGATTGGATCGCAGGCTCAAACCAAGTGTGGGACACCCAAACCAAATCGAGGCCGTTAAAATTTTTCGCGCGCTTTCTGCGGCTGGTAATTTCACATTCAGTTGGTTTCTTTATTTTGAGCAAAACAACTTCATCTTCTTCGATCGAAGTTTGTCTTTCGCGTAAAAAGCATAAAGATCAAGAACTTGTCAAAAGATACTCCGGAAGGTGAATTTTCAAGTGATGAAAGGAAGGACGGAAGATTTTTCTCAGGAAAAGCTTCAAAGATTGTGCGGTTGAAAACAGTATAATTCAACGCTTCAAGGGCTTTCACTTCACCGCGGCATCTTGCATCTCACCAAGAAAAGTCACTTAACAGTTCACCGGTATTAATGGGAGGAATGAGTAGCTCAAACTCTGTGGAAGCTTACGCATTTTCAAGTGGTAGAAACCTCTACAACACAGGACAGTGAGGTAAATTAAATAAATAGAAGCTTAACATTTGGTTTAATCGTTGTTACTTTTGTTCAGGAATGAAACTTGTATTTTTCTCTGGAATGGATATAAATAACAATCATCTGTACTCGTTTTGGACGCAAAGAAGTAGTTGAATTGTTTGTTTGTTTTGTTACGTTGTTTTCTTTGCAAGCGAACGAGTGTTTTTACTCGGCTTGGCTGACTGTTTTTCGACCTTGGTTCCTCACAGTAGCGTTAAGAAACTTTTGCCCTTATCTTATCAACACGTAATCGCAATGAGTCCTCGTAAAATTAAGCATTAAAGGGGGAGACTCGAGCTCGAGTAAAAATAAAAAATCCGATCAAATGCATGTGCATGTGCACTTCTCAAAATCTGACATTAAGTTGTCAAAATGCTGCCAAAACAGTCAAAACCCAGCGCGCTTCACTTCGTCAAGTCTTTAAGAGATCTTCGTCGAAAGCAGCCTGTAAACAACAATTAAGTTTCGCCGTCTTTAAACATGTCGTTTGTTTGAACCGGTAAGAATCAGCGTTTGGATGTTAAAAACAGCGAAATGGGTTGACTGGCTGGCTGGTTTTGATAAATTTTAAAGTGGACGGGTCTGCGAGAGAAATGCTCGTTTGGTTTGGCAAGCGCTTTCTTCGTTATCTGGATGATGTTTTGCCACTGAGAATCATTAATTGAAGAAGGTTCTTCGGAAGACATGGGAAGTAACAGTAAAACCATCAAAGCACTTAAGTGTTTTGTGTAAGCCGAGGAAAGATTTTGTGGGAAATGGCTCTATTATTCAGCTCTGTCGCATTCCGAGTGATTGCTATCTCAGTGATTCCTGTTGACTGCTCTAAACGATCAGGTATACGGACCTCTTTTTTGTCTTTTCTACGGACATTTATGTCAAATCTGCTAAGGAAATTTTCTAGCTTAATACAAGATAGTTTTGTTACCTGTCCAATTTCTGCATCTTCTCCAAGAATCTTCGAAGAAATATTATTCATATTGTGCTTTGTTTTCTTGTAATAAGTCTTATGTTTGTTGTTATATTGTTTCTGAACCGCGGTCAATTCCTGTTGACTGCTGTAAACGAAGAGTTTGTACCCTTTATTTTTTTTTCTAGGGGCATTTATGTCAAAATAAATACCGATTTTCCTAGCCTTATCATTACAATCTATTTTAATTACTAGCTAGTCTTGTTTAATTTCTCCACCTTCTCCTTCTTCGAGCAAACACTCGCCGGCATCGTACTTTGTTCGCTTGCAGTGTTTCTGTTTTGTTTTGTTTTTTTTTTTGATCCGCTTTGAATCCCTTTACGCTTTCATCTCAAAGTAGTTAGACTCAAGAATGTCCGTCTTTTTTTTTTTCTTTTTTGCAAACGTTTACTATCGAAAACTCTTCGTTTTCCCTGCTGCTGCTCAATTGTTTTGGACACAAATTAAACTGGCCCAAATAAACTCTTGCGAAGTTGCTCGGTGAGAGTGTGCAGCTCCGATTCTAGGCTTGGCATGGCTAAATATATATATGGCCTTCAGCTTTTCTTTTTTTAATCGCTACATAACAGACTGGAATGGTGTTCCATCGAACATCATGCATGCACCTTCTTTAAGCAGTTTTAAGTCCTATCTATTACATTATTAGTGTCAATTTTAAATCATATGTAGCTTGTGAGTGACAAGTATGTAATTTAATTAGGTTTGCTTTGGATTACTTCATGATTTTTAGTCTCAATCTCAAATCAGGGGTGACTTGTAAGAGACAAGTATTTGATTTAATTTGATTAGGTTAGCTTTGGGCCACGTTTAAATTTCACCTCTTAGTTTTTAGAATGTGTAATATTAGATAATATTCTTTGTATGGGAATTTAGTTTCTCCCAATTATTCTCCAGTCATGCACTTTTTTGTTTTGTATCAACTTAGTTGTATTCACATGACAAAGTATTATTAAACTTAAAACTTAAAATTAAACTTAAAGTAAGCTCTTTCTCATCAATGTACACATCCTTTGGACTTCCTCCTCCTGCATACAGTCTTTCAATTAATTTTATTAGTAGCTGGTCACACCAATCTTGTGGGATGTTTGGATGACATTTGGCATTAATGTTTAATGGAATCTCTGATGTTTGATGAGGTATGTTAAGATCAAGTTAAGATGGCTAACAGATTTCCAGCACTTTTGCTTTGATGAATCACCTTGATAGTGGTATCAACCAAATGCCCAATATATTATTATCAAGTTGTTTGGTCTTGCACTTAACTGGCCAGAAGAGCAGCTGGATTTCTTTTTGAAAACACTGTAGGTGCATTGAGTGATGAGCTTAATGTTAGCAAGCAGTTTTTTTTTTGTGATAGTAAGGTCAAGAAGTAATTGATCAAAATAAATATCTTGGTCTTAATTCATGGCATCTAAATATTTTTATTGATTTCCATGTATCTTTCTTTCATAATTTTTGTGAGGCATACATATATCCAGAGGATACACAATTTCCGATTTCTGACTGTCTCATGGGAGGCTGTGGATAATTGAAATTGCATTCATTATGAAGTGATGATCTGAATCACTATATATCTGATGTGATACTGATTCCAAGGAGCAATCACCAGGCTTCTCCACCAATTTCTAGTGGCTCCAAACCATACCTAAGTAGCTAAGTATGTAACTAAGTTGCCTACAGTTGAACGGGGAAACAGACCTGTCCTTAGGTATTGCTCTAAGATGTTAAGAAATGTTTTGTTTTAAAAATTTATAGATGAAAACTAGCTTTGCAGGTTCTTTTTTACACAAGGTATTAAAGATTATTTTTAAAAAAACCTACCTCAATATTTTTATTTTGCTTTTTTAACATCTCCAAACTCAGTTTGGAAAGGAATTTTTATTACCTTACTCAATAGAACGCTTGTTTTTAGGAGGGGTGGGGGTCCAAATTCGTAAAAGGGGATTCATATCTGTTAGCAGTTCTGGACTAGGGGGTCCAAATCTGATCCACAAGCAGATCTGGACTGGAGGGTGCAAATCCACGTGGGGTCCAAATCCACTGTGCCACTGGCTCAGATCACCTTTCCATACTATTTTCTACAGCATTGGGTCTGTAGCTTGAGTGAGGTCAGATGGGTGATATGACAAGCAGACTGTATGTAAATGCCAGTAGAAAAAGAATGCTTTTGGAGCTCCGCTTTTAGGCTTGGCTAAATATATATATTAACTAAGTGAGGCACCATCGTCCTTGTGAGTGTTGTCCTGAGAAGGACTGTTTGTGATGACATTGACTGACGTTTCGACAACCTGAGCAGAAGTCATCATGTGTAACGTCAGGAAATGGTGTAAGTCCTCTGGTCGTTGATCTTGTTGGCCAACGAAGTCTTGATGTTATTGGTCGTCTGTCAGTTAGACCGTGATGTTATGGGCTATGAAGACTGTAAATCGTGATTGGTGCGTTTCGATCCGTCTTTTTGATAGTCAAATGTCCGTAGGTGTATTGTTAGTCAAATTAGTCGGTTTTTCTATTGTTTGTCCGTTGTTGATATCGGTTACCATAGCTACAGTACAGCCTCTTAGAAATACCCTAAATTTTGGCTTTATGTGCCTGTAACTCAAAAACGAGTCCAGTGACCCCCAAGTTTTATTATTGAATTGCAATCAAGGCATGAAAATTTATCTTTCTGCAAAGTTTTAAAAAATTCTGTACATGGGGTTTAGAACCACTTAAAATCATCGAAAAATTAAGGTGGCTCTGAAACCCAAGTACAGATTTTTTTAAAACTTTGAAGAAAGATGAATCTTTTTGTGCAAATTGCAATTCAATAATAAAAATACCGGACTCGTTTTTGAGTCATAGGCACATAAAGCCCAAATTTAGGGTGTTTCTGAGAGGCTGCACTGTTGCTATGGTAACCTTATATATCAAAAAAATTGATCGCAAATTGTTCAGAAATAATTGGGAAATCTTTTGATGCCATGTTCAAGAAAAAAAAATTTGGGAGTATCGATCCATCAAAGAGTTGGTACACATGATCCCAAAGGGGGATGGCCGGAACCCGGGGGCCCTAAAAGTTTTGCCGTGGAGCCCGGAGCTCCATCGCTTCGTTGCGTGGAGCCCTAATACTATTTTACTGTAGAGACTGGAGCCCTCAAACCGTTTTTTGCGGAGCCCGGAACCCCAAACATGACTACAATTCGGACATTCTTGCACAGAGATATCGTCATAAACGTGCTATGTTGTTTGCAGGGAATTAGAACGAAGATAGTGAAAAACCGGAAAACTAGACTGAGGTTAATTAAAATTTGGTTTATGAACAGAGTTGATAATGTAAATTGACAACATTAAAGAGATTTAAAAAGCTGAATCGAGCGAATCGAGAAATTCTGGGTTGTGAATAGTTTATATAGAGAAGGGGGTAACCTGAAAACAGGAACAAATTAATTGAATGAAAAGCATTCTTTGATACCGTGAGGATTAAGGGTGCGATTTGAAAGATGAATTTTTGCTCTGGAATTTTACGGCTTTTCGTGGTACCTTGAAGGCCGCAGATCGACATGCTTTGTTTGGATTGTTGTTCAAGCGGGCCATAACCAGTACCATAACGTCACAAAAGCAAAAAGAATCACAGAATTCCATTTACCCTCACATTTCACCCTAATGATAACCCAGTATAAAGCATCATTCTTAATAACTTTAAAATACTTCAAAATTATCCCGAAATGTCTAGAATCTAGCTTTTCGCAACCGCCACTGATTTCATTCAAACGTGACAGAAATGTAGGCAACTTTCTTGTCAGAAGCGCATTTAAAACAAACGAGCAACCTGGCACCTTTTAATGCGCGCGCTCGCGATGCGAAATTTGTACTTTCATTTAAAACGCTGACAAAATATCGGACCCTAAGCGACCTGTTCAGATCACTGATCGTTTCAGGTGTACCTCCGCAAGATTGTTATCTATTGATGCACTGTTCAAAACGTTTTCCATCGGCGAAACAGAAAGACAACTAGGCGACAGATTCCGAGAAAGCCTACGTGATGCTGAGAAAGATGACAAAGGCACATCCAAACCAATCGCCCGGGATTTTAATCTCCCTAACCATTCCAAACAACACATGATCGATCTGTGGCCTTTCCCTACATCAAGGTAACATAAATATCTAGAGCAAAAATTCATCTCTCAAATCAGCACCCTTAATCCCCACGATATCAACAAATGCTTTTCATTCAATCAATTTATTTATTCCTGTTTTTCACGTTACCACGTTACCATCAAAAGGTAGATTTATCAAAGACAACGCAACATCAAATGAAAACGTGAAAGCGCGCGGAAATCAATGAACATGACTTCCGGTACTCAATTTGCTGCTCTGTTATTGGTCAAGTCGGTTTTTAGAGCTGCGCGCGCCGTTGTCACAGTCGTCGTGTTATCTTTGCTAATAGCGCAGCTCCACCTTCTGAATATTAAACCATACACAACCCACAGTTCCTTGATTCGCCCTGACGAAGAGCTAACGCTCGAAACATCAGCTTATTCAATCTGTTTACGGTGATCAATTTACATCATTAACTCCGTTGATAAACGAAATTTTCCTGTTTCGCCGCCCCACCGACGCAGCACCACAACTTTTCGTTGTAATGATGCTATTCCGTTTGTGAGCTGGGCATGCGCTGTGGACAACACACACTTAGCACTTAACTGCATCCTAATTTATAAAGGTTTAAACCTTAAATTACTGAGATATATACTGCTCGATTCAGGTTTTTAAACTTTTTTCCTACCTAGACGTAGGTAACGTCCACATAACACCCTTGGACTGTAGACAGTGTCTCAAGTATCAGATAACTTAATTTGGTTCTCATTGTAGTCTCCGTCAAATGTCCTCTGCGCATGTCTAGTGACGAAAATACCACGACAAAGAAAGAAAGAGTAGGCAACTTTTGGATTTGTCACATCGTGGTGTGAAAGAAATCGT
>JAEMWC010000002.1:1707500-1795000 GCA_016490735.1 Pachyseris speciosa | reverse complement strand
CGATCCATTAAAAAGTTGGTGTTCAAAAACGAAGCCATTTTGAGCCACCTAAACGTAAAACGTTTTGATCATGCGGCTGCTCGGTATACATGCGATCATTCGACTTCGATTAATTCTTCACAATAGGTCAGCCACCATGGCAGCCCACATTCGTTAAGTACGTCATATAGCTCTTCCACATTAATGCCGTAGTACTGTTGACTGCTGTGAGCTAGTACAGCTTCGAATACGTTCGTCGTCCGCTTGTCAAAGTAATTTATCTCGCTTGAGGTGAGGCCCAGTCTCTGAGCAACCACCTTCCACTCCTCCCGACCTGCAATCCGAAGTCATACATTATTGGCCCGTTGTATCCTACCTTAACATCAACCTTTTAAAAAGGGGTCTTGGAAAATTCGCCTTTTCACACCGAAAAGCCTCCCTAAACAAATAACGTGGAGACGGACAAAAAATACAACAAAGAAGGAAAAAAATAACAGTTTGCTGGAATTAACAAAAAAAAAAACGGTCAGAAATTTCAAAAGTTTGTTGCAACTTAAAGTACAAGAGGCTACGTTTAGCCTTTACTCGGGTTTGCAAAAGTAGTTTAAAAAATGACAACATAAACCAGAAAAGGGAACAAGACTATGGTAAATGCTATTACCGGGATTCGAACTTGGCCTTTTCACATTAAAAGTGGTGACGATGACCACTTGACCATACAAGCCCAGCATAATTAAAGATGTGAAAATAGGAAGAAGCAGAGGCCGGGCTGAATGTCCATACTTACAGTTGTCCTTTTTAGGAAGCAGGATAGGTACATGTAGAACTGTTTTAAAAGTTGGCCTTTCCTGAACCGAAAACACCGTGTCTGTTTGCGTTGGAATGTCTAACCGAGATTCGGTCAATCGACCAACGACAAGTATCTGACAAGGAGAATATGCGTTTGGCGAAACTATCGAAAACACTCACCGCTCACGTCCATTGTAAGTTTCTTCATCTGGCGAACAGGGATATCACGAACATCAAGCTCTCCAGTCAACAATGGATTTACAAAAACGGGTGCCGTCAGGGTAAAAGAAATAAAACAAATCCAGAAAAGAGGCGTGCACAACCGAAACGACACAGCAAGCGGAAAAAGGCACCCACGAACAATAAAGGTTTATCATTTGTTCCATGTAATTGACCGTAACGTAACGGGAACAACGTACATCAGTAGACAGGTAAACAATTACAAGCTCACCAGTGGTCCCTGCTGGTGTAATTTCCCTCAAGTGTTCGACAACGTCAAGCCTGCCCAAATGCTTTGCTTTCGTTGCAAATTGACGGATTGATCTGTCGGTCTCAAGTCCCGGCTGTTCCAGGGAGGATTGACCCACCTACAGGATCTGTTTCAGTTGAAGCACGATCTCTTTGGGATCAGTTGACTGCCACGAAAGCAATTTCACAACATTGCGGGGAAGAGCGACTGATTTGCCTTCATTTCCTGTAAAAAGGACTTACATAGTAGTTTCTGCCTGTATAAGAAATTATGTTGCTCAACAAGGCACAAAGTATATTATTGTAGGCAAAGGCCACAAGAGTAATTAACAATTGTTCACCAAAGTGGAGGTGAATAGTGGTGGATATTTATCAAGTCGCGAGGCGACGAGGTAAATATCCCCAACTTTAACCGACTCTGAGGTGAATAATTGTTTTAGTATATACCGCACAAGTTGAATAATCATCCAATTGAAAATTTGCTTTAATTCTAACAACAGACATGACAGAGCAACAAATACGCATTAAGCACCGTCGAGCGCCACCCGAATAGCGGTAACTGATTTCTTGTTGTAAAAGTTTCCGTCTTTTCAGTGTTGTCATGCGGATAAGTCAGTAAATCTTCTGAAGGAGCTTATGTAATTGACCGGGAAACATTTCTTCAATTGGTGTTTCAAATTTGTCGTGCTGTTCAAGGCCGTAACTAGATATTTTTGTCTTGGGGGGCAATGAAGCCAAGCGCCGGAGGCAAAAGCCATTACGAGGCTCTGGGGGAATGTTCTCCGAACATTTGAAATCTAGAGACTCGGAAATGCTGCTTTCATAGATATTTCGTCAAGAGTAGATGTTTATTAGTCCGAGGTTTTGCAAGCTATTGATATATCACTCAATTTAAAGAATTATCATGACTGGCTTACACAGACTACCCTCGTGGTTTGCGGTAGCCTATTTAGGCTCTCAAATATTTGGGGCGGGCGAAACAACGAGCGAAGAACCAGAAGAATGAGGGGAGAAAATTAAGGGTTTGCGGTTGCGACGCTCTTTAGCCTATGTTTAAATTTTCGCTCTGACAAGCAGATCTTTGAAAGATTTACTTCTCTTATACGATATAATTGGAGGATTTGTGTAGATGGTTTTCGGTAACGGCTGCTTCTGTATTAAACCCCAGTTTTTTCCTTACGCTTGTTTAAGGTCACGCACTGATGTATGGTATGTACTGTAGTGACAAACATGGCAATATTTTCTTGTGAGTTTTTCTGTCTCATGACACGTCGTATCACCCTGGTGGGCGACACGACCTGAAGTGTGTGTGTATTGATGTCGGCTTACAGTGGGTCTTGATGTCCAGGATAGATTCATTGTCAAATCTATCTCCTCTGTAGTAAAACCACTGTGTCTGGGAAAGTTATTTGGTTCTCTGAGATTTCAGCTGAAATGTTTTTGGCTTGTTTAATAAACAAACAAATGCCTTGTTTTTCACTAGGTGATCCCAAAGGGAGAAACGTCATCGATGTAACGTCTCCATTCTCTTGGCTTGATATTGCTTTGGCGAAAAGGTTTTGTTTTAATTTTTGCCATGAAAATATTGGCTAAAGCACCTGTCATTTTTGTAGCCTTGGCGGTTTCGTGAGTTTGGAGATTATTATCGCCCGATTTCGTTCACATGGAAAACTGTGGGAAATGTTGACAGTCTATCGTGTTTGATTATTGCTTCTCTTTTGTTTGCTGAGCGAAGCGATTGTGAAAAGTTTCAATGTGATATCAGTAAACTGTTTAAACTATCTGCCCAATACTCCAGCAAGAGAGGACCTTAAAAGAATTGTTCCGACATGTTTGGGAGGGGGGGGGGAGGGAGGGCAACTGCCCACCTTGCCCCTACGCTAGCTACGGCCATGCTGTTGAAACTATGCTGAAACAGTAAATGTTTCATTTTTGATACCTATATAGTTCTCGACAGTTCACGTAAATAAGGCATTGTGCCTTATTTCTGCCTTATAATTTGAGTTTGGAAAAATTCACAATTTGTTGCCATTTTTGTATTTTTCGGAACAGTCGCCTCGTTTATCGATAAAATTTGCTCCTCGGTGACCGACGCGAAACAGGAAGCTATTTTGTTTTCTTCTGAACAGTATTTGCTATTCACCTCCGAGCTAGCCAATGAGAATGCGCGAAAAGCACTATTTACTTGGGTGGTATATACTAAATCATCATTATTAGTTAGTTCGCGTCAAGAAGCGCATAGGCCCTCCTCAGAGGATTCCGTGACCCACAAAGGCCACAGGGTGCAAAGGAGTCCTGTTCTATCGTACACCACAAAGTCTCACCTTGTTAATTCCAAAATATGTTTACTTTGTACGATAAAGATTGTCGAAATGAAATCCTTCTGATTTGGGAACGTTTTCTGCTTCCATATCCTTCTATATCCCCCGATCTTGTCTCTTTCTGGTACGGTTTGCGCAATGTTTACTTTCATATAGCGCGGACCAAAGTACTGTGGGCTCGCACGGTTACGAAAGAACAGTAAAGGGAGGAACCGATTTAGGCTCAATTTTTTCATTCCCTGTAACTAACACGAAATTCAATGAAAAAGCCTCATTTTTCGTATATGGTTTGGAATTTTCACTTTTTAGCCAAATTAAAAAAGAAGTCTGTTGAAACGGTCGGAAAACTAATATTTTCGGCAAAGGAGATTTACGGCCTCATCACTCCGCTTTCGTTCAATTTGCACCGCAATAACTGGTGACGGAATTTTCACTTTTTAGCCAAATTAAAAAAGAAGTCTGTTGAAACGGTCGGAAAACTAATATTTTCGGCAAAGGAGATTTACGGCCTCATCACTCCGCTTTCGTTCAATTTGCACCGCAATAACTGGTGACGGAAATGACGTTTAGTGTGTGGAAGTATTCGCTGGCGGTCTCTATTCGTGTTTCGGGGTTCTACAGTAAGCAACGAGGATCGTTCTGATTTTCACTCGCGGTTTCGTGGAGGAATTTGTCGAGGTTTTTCTCTTTTCAATGGCGGTTTATAAGCGGCGGCGAGACGTCAGCGGAACTAGCGCTAGTGGTTCAACGAGGAATCGGGAGGTGTACTTTGGAAGCGTTTCTGTTTCCCTAGGTGTAGGTTCGTTAGAAGCACTGGTTTCGCAGACACTTGATGGCTACTTCGCTCCAAAGGTAAACGTCCCGTTTGAGAAGCACATGTTTCTGCAGATTGTACAGGAAATCAGTGAAACCGCTGATCAGTTTGTTTGTCGGCTTCGTCAGCGTGCGGTTAGCTGTGACTTCGGTGCCAGCTCTTCGGTGATAGAGAAGACCACTATATTCGAGATCAAGTCATAGACAAGTGAATATTCGACCCATATGCGTCAGACGTTTTCAGATAAGGAGGAGACTTTGGTACTCGAAGGTTTGCTGAGAATTGTTGAAGCGTGAGATTTGTTCTAATTATTAGTTAGCTAGTGTTTGAACGGTATGTGTTGTGACCTCGTAGAATAAACGTGTTGGTAGTTTTTGCTGGCTGTCTAGTCTGTCTAGCTCCATTTGTGTTTCCCAGATGGACGGTTTCGATATTTTTTGCCTGCGGTAGGTTTTCCTTGAGCGGAGCTGGCTTTTTGAAAGACAAAATTGCCATCTTTTTATCCTTCCCCAACGGAGGATTAGTAACATTTCATTACTCTCCCATTTCCGGCCACTGCCCACTTCCGTCACCAGTTATTGCGGTTCACATCGAACTAGTCACGTGACACGTGTTTCCTCCCTTTCCTCTTCTTTTACTCGGCACTTCGGGCCTCGTTCGGAAAGCTTCGCTTTCCGATTCCGAAGCTTATTCGTTGCCCTTCGGGCAAAGTTCATATGCGCCCGCGGCCAGCGTCGGTTGACGCGGTATATGCAAGTAAACATGGGGGAAAGCCATAAGAGGGAAGCAAGATCGGGGGATATAGAAGGATATGGGAGCAGAAAACGTTCACAAATTAGAAGGATTTCATTTCGACAATCTTTATCAGTACAAAGTAAACATATTTTGGAATTAACAAGGTGAGACTGTCGTGTACGATCGAACAGAACTCCTCTGCACCCTGTCAGGAGCTCATCACCAGGAGCGTATAACTACCCTATAGTACTATCACGGCGTTTACACAGACCAATTTATTTTTAGATTGAATTTCCCGCCAACATCAGACTCTGGCAGGAGTACAATGACCAAGCACAAGCCGCTGCACGTGCCACAATTATCTACCCGTACAGGACCTTTGTTTTCGCTCATTAGAATCATTGTTTTGTGGCACTCTCGTTGCCGTCGCCGTCCTTGTTGTCCTTTTCGGGGAAAAGATAGTCTAAAAATAGATCGGTCTGTAAAAATGCTGTGACACAGGGTTAGTATGGGAGTTGTACGCTCCTAGTAATGGGATCCTGACCCTGTGCAAAGGCTCCTGAAGACAGGTGGTCAGCCCATTGCCCAGCCTCCACTCAACCCTGATATGTGTGAGGGCAGACCCCAGCACTGGAAACTCTGTTGCCTGCTCTTTTCGGTCAATGTGCAGGCTCTTTTATTTACCCATCCAGTTTTACGTATGGAGGTGAAGGAGACAAGGCCAACGGCTTTAACGTCACTGCCCAATGACGCGATCATCTGAACAGCCAGCATGATCTTACCGGTTATTTTAAGACCCTGGCTCTACAAGAATAATGCGTGACCTCAGATCCTGATGATCCTGAATTTAACTGTTAGCGAGAAAAAACCAGTGGGAAAAGGGTCGATGAGGAACTAAGTGAACAACACACAAAATGGCCGATCCAAAAGCACATGGTTTAATCAATGCGGGGAGTTGAAGTCCCTCAACTAAGATTAGGTTCTAGTACCCGAGCGTAGTCAAACGAACCATTACAGACAAAATAACTCAGAGCTCAGTTCGTAAGACTTAAGTTCACTGAAAGTTCCAAATCTCCTCGACATCCTCCGGGAGCGCAATTAGCTCTCTTGTCCAATGTGCAATGCGTTGAACAGCTTTCACTGCTGCAGCTCGTCTAGTGACATTTCTCCTTGGACAAGGGTGGTTTGCTTGGTCATGGGTTTGACTTACTGGGATGGGATCATTTTCATGTCGAGCGGTTACCTCAAGCGGATAAAGTTTTGTAATTGGGCGGTTGGTTCTGCCTCCTTCAGTGCGAATGTTTACGGCACGGACAGCTCCATCCCTTCCGGGTAACAGGTCTTCTACCATTGCAAGCTTCCAATTGATTCTTCGGCCCTCATCATGAACAAGAACAACGTCACCAACTCTGACTCTTGATTCATTGTTCCCTGAGGCTTTGTGAAATTCTATCAACGAATTCAGATATTCTTGTCCCCAGCCGGACCAAAAGTGTTGAATGAGAAGAGCTAGGCGTTTCGAATCCCTTTGAAACTCGGTGATTTCCTTGTAATCAGGATCAGCAATCTCATCTTCTTCTGATCTTAAGTGAGGAAGGGTAGCTATCCTTCTTCCATAAAGGGGGTTGGCTGGTGTGAGTGGTTCTTCGTCATTCACATCTAATGAGACGTAAGTTAGCGGTCTGTCGTTCAAGATGGCTTCAATCTCAGTAACAATGGTCTGAAGGGTGATCAGGTTCAAAGATGCTCTTCCAAGTACTTTCTTGAGAGTGGTCCTTTTGTAAGGGCAATCAAGCGCTCCCAGAATCCGCCATACGATGGTGCTCTTTCAGGAATGAATTGCCAATTCACAGTTTGTCTGCTGACTGCATCCTTCAAGGTTGCTGATTGAAACAACTCCTATAATTCTTCTGCTGCCGAAAGGTAAGTGGAAGCATTGTCTGATATCATCTGTTGAGGAATGGACTTTCTGGCTGCAAATCGACGATAAACAAGAAGAAATGTGGGAACAGATAAGTCTGAGACTACTTCTAGGTGTATATCTCTGGTTGAAGCACACGTAAATAGGCAGATATAGGCTTTCTTCTCAGCTCCACCTTCTTGGGATGTACAGTACACCTGTGAAGTCAACTCCCATGACGGCGAATGGTTCCAGTCGTTTGAGTCGTGACTTTGTATGGGGAAAGGGGGTGGTGGTGGGTCTTTGTAAGCCGGTCGTGAAATCCTCTTACAAGTGACACAGCGAGTGATTACTGACTATGTTGTCGACCAGCAGGGATCCAGTATGTCTGACGTAAGGCAGTAAGTGTGGAAATACTACCACTATATAGCTGATGCCCGTGGATCTCTCGGATTACTAGATCTGTAAACGGGTGCTTCGGTGGTGGCAGAAGGGGAAACTTTGCTGATTCTACCACAGGTGCATTGTGGATCCTTCCGCCACAACGAATGCGACCTGCTTTATTCAGGAAGAGGCGCAGTTGGTGTACTAAGGCTGGGTGATGTGAAGATTCCAGTTGCATGTTACTGATTTCCTTGCGGTAGGTCATTCGTAATCAGTTCTCTATTCTTGCTTGGTCCAGCTCTTGTGTACTAAAGGATCCAGATTTCTTGCTCTGTGCTTTCAAGTTCTGGATGAATTGCAGAACGTAAGCAATGATTCGAAGGAGCTTGGGAAGACTGCTTAACTTGAGCACGTGTATCAGTTGATGAAGGTGTGGTTGTTGGACATGGTCAGTTTCATCGGCACATTCTGCATCTGTCTTGTTTTCGGTGAGAAGGTGAGTAGCTTCAGTAAGAGATGTTTCCAGTGGGGACCAAGTAGGCCAATGAGAATTCATGGGTAGCCACACTGGGCAGAACTTCCGGATTTCCGAAGATGCCAATTGCTAGGGCTTGACACCTCGTGTTAGTAGATCAGCAGGGTTGTCTGATGTTGGGCAAAATCCCCAGTTAGGGATTGAGGTAACTTCCCTGATTTCCTTGACACGGTTGGCAATGAAGGGTTTAAGTTGTCTCGTGCTGTTGAGCCAGTAGAGAACAATTTGACTGTCCAACCAAACGCTAACCTCAGTTACACTGAGTTATATTTGAAGAAATGAAGCAAGTCTGGCATCGATGAGGGCTGCGGTCAATTCCAGCTGTGGCGGGGTTAGTTCCTTTATCAGTACGAAGTTCGGCGTCCTTTGGCCACTTACTAGATTGCAGAAAGTACTATCGGGGAAGTTCCATGGTTGCAAAAGCTTCTAAATCTTGTGCCAACTCTGTCCATTTCATTTGAAGGTCTGGAGGAGGTGTTCGTCCCATTCTATACCCTTTCGCCATAGTTCCTGCATCAGCAGTTTCGCATGGACTGTAACTGATTCAAGAAGACCAAGTGGCTCATAGACTCTCGAAGATTCTTGTAGAACTTTCTCGTTTTGTGGTGAGCTGAGGAATGTTCTTTCCTGTGTTTCGCTACGCGTATTTCAGCATGTCTGTTTGTGTGTCCCACAGTAGACCAAGGACATTCGATATAGTAGATTTATCAAGTAGGTTGTCGCTTGCAGCTAATGACTGGATATTGGTGCTGTTGGATGACCACGAACGCAGGTTAAAAACAACTGGTGACATTAATGACAATAATAATAATAACAATAATTTAGATCTTATATAGCGCATTTTCCATGTGTATATGATCAAATGCGCTTTACAAGCAGATGAAATTGGAATTTGGAAATCTTGGTTTTTGTGGAGAGGGGAAAACCGGAGAATCCGGAGACAATCCTCTCGGAGCAGAGAAGAGAACCAACAACAAACTCAACACACATATGGCGTCGAGTCCGGGAATCGAACCCGGGCCACATTGGTGGAAGGCGAGTGCTCTCACCACTGCGCCATCCCTGCTCCCCTGACCTGCTCCCTGACCTGGCTTGGTTGTAGTATACTATGCCCTTGTCTTCACGGTGGACTCCAGAAAGAAGATCATCGACATAAATGTTCTTTCTCATGTCGTCTGTTACAGGATCACTGCAATGAGCCAGATGCTTGTCAAGAGTAGCGTTGAGTATGAAGGGGGAGCTTGAAGCACCAAACAAGATAGCCTTAAAGCGATAGACAACAACGTCACTCTAAGGGTCATTAAGGTCACCCCAACCAGTAGAAGTGCGTGGCGCCTTCATCAAGACTGATGTGAAGAAATGCCTTTTCGACTGAACCACAGTGAAGGTGTTTTTGTGGCAGCGGAAGCGAAGCAGGATGGCTGTCAAGTCATTAGCGATAGGTGACCCGGCTGACTTAAGCTTGGTTGGGTTTGAGACTGCCAACAACTGCATTCATACACGATACGTATGGGTGCAGTGGAAGAGTCCTTTAACACAGCATGACTGGGATATAATGACCTTTCCTCTCAGTTGTTTCTGGGTGGACCACCCTCTCTTTGAAGCCTCGCTTCTTCTGATCAACAATGATGTCATTGTACATCTTGAGTTTTTGTGGGTCTTTGGCTAGGTGACGCACCATGGAAAGAGTTCTTCTCTCCGTAACGTCAGCATTAGTAGGAAGTGGTGGGTGGTCTGACTTCAAAGGAAGTTTGGCAGAGTAGCCATTCTCTTTCAGAGTAATGGAGGTATCTTGATAGTCACGCAAGAAATCTGTGTTCTTGTCAGTGGCCTCATGGTACAAAATTCCAGCTGATTCTAAGTCCCAGAAATGTTCAAGTTCAAATTCACCTTGTTTGTGCACTGTCATGACATGTAAAATGGATGCTGACGGTGTGGTTTACTGACTTACGATTTGTACTGGTCCGGATAGAAGGTAACCAATCTTGGATTTAGCTGCAGTAGGACCACATCCCATCACTATGTGATCCTCCACAATGTTCCAATAATGATCAACACCTAGCAAGAGGTCAGTTTCAAAGAGGTCCTTATCGGAAATTGGGAGTGCCAGCTTGAGCCCCTGAAGGTGCGGTAAGTTTTGCAAGTTCACGGTCATGTAATTCTGAGGGAGTGTCGCTATTGCTGGAACAATGATTACTTCAATGAGAACAGGCTCCCCTTCATCAGTCTGCAAGTGGATGGTAGCTACTGCTACGCGTTTAACAGGGGTTGATGTGCCACCGAATGTGGAAAGGGATATAACCTCCTGTCTCTCGTGTGCTAACTCTTAACGTTGGGCCAAATCACGTGTGATGAAGGAACGTTTTGAGCTTTCGTCGAGGAGTATGCGGGCACTGATTTCACTTCTACAGTGCTTGACTGAGGCAACAGCTGTTTTCAAAAGTTTTGACATGCGCTGACTGTTCCGTGGAGACTTGCCACTGGGGGAATGGCTGGATCAGATTGGGCACTAATGTTAGTAACTCTCGCAGGGTATTGGTGGTTGGGGGTCTCCAATGCACAGGCTTGTGTGGTGTTCACGGTGACAGATTGTGCAGCGGTTTTTGACTTGCAATTGGGTACTCGATGGCGCCTAAAAGCAACTGAAGCACAAACGTGTCTCACGGATGTTGTCTTTTCTGAGGATCTGTAACCTTAGTGCATTCCCATGGGGTATGTGGTCCCTTACAGTAAACACATTCTCGTTTTGCTGCAGATTGAGCTCCTGGGGGTTGTAGGTGCTTTCTCTTAGATCCAGTATGAAATGCAGCAGTGGGCGTGGGGATAATGGTTTAACGGGATCTTGACATGTTCTGTCCTCCTTCTAGTATTTTAACTTCCTTTAGTATAGCCTTTGACGGTTTATTCAATTTCCATTCTGTGTTGGCATGCTCCCTTGCAAGATTTCTTTTAAGATCGATGGGTAATTTGTTTTGAATAATTGGTTCTAGAATGTCTCCGTAGGATTCATGAGACTTCCTCAACGCTTCAACACCACGAAATTTTTGTGAGTCTCCATGGTATCATAGAAACGTCTGAAGTTGGCTAATTGGCTAGTTGCGTAATGCTTCTATGTGTGCATTAACAATGCGGTGTGGTTGACCCAATCTCTCTTCGAGTAACTCCTTGCTTTTTAGGTACTAGGCACTAGTAAGGGGAAACCCAGCGATAGATCTTGAAGCATCACGATGCATTTGAGCCTTCAAATGATTGAATTTCTGAATGTCACTCAAACTGGAATTGTCATGTACAGCTGCCTTGTATGAATGTCAAAACGATTGCCACTGGAGCTTAGGAAGACGACTGCCATTGTGATATGTACTCACCGAGGCTCCTGACGGCGTTGAATTGGTAACCACATTTCTGTTCACCGAAGCTCCTGATTGCGATATTTGTGATGTTAGAGGTGTGTTTTCAGAACCAGTAATGGCCTCCCTGCTCTCCGTGTTATCATTCGCGTTCGATGGCTGAGCAAGTTGCTTCGCGAGAGCGGGAGTCGCGACCGATTGTTGTGTTACCACGACCTCGAGCGTTACCTTTATTTGGCAGATTTTTTCCATAATTGAGTTCTGTATCTCCTCCGAATAGAAAATTTTCGTTTCGAGGTCTTCAGGTTTGTCGATTAGGGCGATGATTTCTGAATCTAATTGTGATAGTTTCTGTCCCTTTCGTTGGAGTTGTTCCATGTATATTGTCAGTGTGGCCCGTTGAACAGCAACAGCATCGATTGTACCCTTTCTTCCTCTTTAATACGTTGATAGATAGAGACCAAAGTAGAAAATATTGATCTTCCATAGTCCGTGAAAATATAAACGCTTTAATTGCAGTTTGATGCATCGTCAGTCATGAGACCTTAACAAATTGTCCTTGTAACCTCGTAACGGCCTTTACCATCACCCCATATTTTAACAACTTTCATCCTTCCAATAAACATTAGTCAAAGTGGCTTTTGTAAGAGTTGATCTCTAGTAACTAATTTCTAATCTCTCTGCTTCAAATATATTATTCAATTACGATAAGCAGTTGCCAGTCTCTTGAGTATGAATTTAGGGTTGTAAAGATAATGACGGTATTATGTTGTTATTTTTCTGTCTTTATATTGTGTAAGTTCTTGTAAGGCGTTATTATAAAGGGAGGTCACTTGATCCTCCTTCGACAGGGAGTCCAATCATGTGACATGCTTACTTTTCTCTTGGCTATGCTTTCAATTCCTTTCGAGTCGTACAGTTACCCAAAAACATGTTTCTCAGCCTACTTTTTACCAATAACATTTTGTTCGAAAGTATCGTAAGGAAAATTTAGTATTCGCAACAACTTGTTTACCTATTTTCTCTTTCGTTTATTGCATGGAGTCATTCTGTTGTAGGTCGTTAAAAAACTGACAGAGTTTAAATTTTGACTAGCTTTTATCACCTCTGGCCCAATTATTATGTTCGCGGCCAACTGCATGTCTGTGTGTGCAAATTTTATTCCGAGAAAATCCAGTAATGATGGTGCAAGGCGTGATAGAAAAAATGTACTTGAAAGGGATGGGATCGAGTTGATGTAGTAGATTACTTGAAATCATACTGAATACCTTTAATAAGGGTTTCAGATTTCACATAACGAAATAATGAAGCGAAAAAATAAACAAAAGAAAGCAAGAAAAAACAGCGAATGCCAAAGGGTCAAAGAGGACGGATGGATCGAAGTTTGCAATTCAAAGTATACCCTTAAAAGCTCCATTAAACCCCCCGTCTCTGTTAACCCCCCTCCCCCCTCTCTAATAAGCCCCCCGTTTGGAAGTCGGTTTTTGTAATATAAGCCCTCCCTCTCTAATAAGCCTCCCCCCTTGAGGGCAGTCACTCCTATTCCCCTGCTACGAAATCCACTTCATGCAGCCCAGTTGGTTTGTTTTTAAACAAATATACACTCTAACACATAATACTGTTTGCTGCTTTAAAAATATTGAAGTTTCACTGCAATTCTTTGAGTTTTGTACAAAAACCATTTTAAGACGAAAACGGCATGTTTAAGATTTGAAATAAGCCCCCTCTCTAATAAGCCCCCTGCCCCCCCCCCCCCCCCCCCCAGTTAATGAGGCCTGAAATTAAATATGACCCCCTTGGGGTTAATACAGTTTTTACGGTAATTAAGACAGAGCAGGGAAGAAACTTCCAAAACCAAATGACTTCAAAAAATTAGAAGTGACAAATCTTACCTGTACTGGAAGGCAAAAGTCCTGCACCACATTTCACGACTGATTGCTGTGAATCCTGTGACACACAAAATGAAATCAACGATATAGCAGAGAGGTCTAAACATAAATATAAAAATTAGGGTATAATTCCCAAAACAAAACAAAATAAATTTCAAGTTTACAACCTATAACAAGCATACGCACGTTTGAGATACGTGTAGGTTGACATGGTGCAAGTTAATCGATGGTGTTTGCCGCTAGGAGATATCAGCTTGTATTTCTGTTGTCCTTAAGATAAGGGATGCGTAACGACATAGGAAGGGTAAATACTCATCTGTGGTGCTATTCAATGTAATCCTCGGACGTACATATAAACTCATACCCCCACCATGGTACAAGAAGGCGGGTGGTTGGGACCCCTAGTTTTTCCGTTACGTTTTCGAAATGTTGAAACGTTTTTACCTTAAATAGATAGCTTATTATGTCCTTAGAGTTCTATACTTTTACTTTTATGCCGATATGCTTAATTTTCAAAATTTGATATCATTAATTGTTTGTTTGTTGTATTATTAATTTGATATTATTAATTATTAAACTTAGGACTAATAGGGTTAATTGTCTTATTCTGATATCTTAAATTGTAGATAGTATCTTTGCAAGTTTTGTCCTTTTATCTTTCATGCGTTTTATACATGTACATGAGCCTCTGGCTTGGATACACAGGGCAACCTGATCAGATGCATTGACATAAATAAATTGATTGATTGATTGATTGATTGATTGATTGATTAATGTCGTCTAGAAGGTGATGGTAATATTGATGGGATACATATGCTAATAGCGCTTCTGGGGCCAGTGACGTCATCCAACATGGCGGACATGAGGAGACGCAAGTGGGCCTAAACTGGAAGTACTTGATTTCCGAACTAATTAAAATTGCGGTTTACTCCTTAATTAAACTTCTGTCAACAAAGAGAGGTGAACACGGATCAAATAGGATTAACATGTCAGTATCAAATTTAGTCTTGACGATTGAGGTGCGTTCAGTCACGTTGTCTCGTTTCCGCAGTCATTTGAGAAAACCGAGCCACGTAGAAGTGTGTCGATGGCTCCGAGGAATATTTCTCGAGGAATATTCCCTACCAGCACGCTTTCCGGAGGATATTGTCCGAGTATTCAAGGCGAAGAGCCTTACAGACGATAGATGGAGAACCGTATCAAGGAAAAGCTTCTTCAGAAGATGAAATCGTTGCCTCATCGTTTGGATTAATTGCGGCATTCCTTTCTCCGTGCACGAGATTGGCAATTATATCAAGAGGAGATCTTTGAGCAGCTAAGATGCTTTTTAAACAGCCTTGTCATTAGCGTACTTTGCGAAGCTCAAGCCACCGTATAAACGAGCACTCGCACGGCCGCGAGTAGTTCGAATCCTGTGATGAAGACGGGTGTAAACAAAACGTGTACCCCCCCCCCCCTTCTGGACCCCCTTTCTGGACCCCCTTCTGGACTCCCTTCTGGACCCCTTCTGGACCCCTTCTGGACCCCTCGATTTTTCTGTTGGAAAATAATAAATGATAAAGAAATAGTCTTCGCTTTGGATTTCAACTTCGGTCGGTTCGTTAATAATTACAAACAGTATTACAGTAATCGCGAACACTACCACAGCCAATCAAATGAAAAATGATCCTACAGTTGTCATTTTCATCCCGTGAAAGACTTGCTTTGAATTTCGCTGACTTTGCCTTGCTGATTTTTGTTGTTACCAAATACTTTAGAATTTTCTCGCAAAGGTTAAATAGAAGTTAAATCCACAAATTGCTGTTCGGCTTTCAACTGGCTTTCGAAGAATGTGAAATGAGCTCAAAAACTATCCTTTTTGTTTGGATTAGAATAACACTACAGCAAAAAGGTGAGCAATGTTTCTTCCACGCTGACAAATAATAGTCGAAAGGTTGCTCTGAAATATCATGGAGCCGTCAAATTCGCCGAATGGTACATGATGGAGTGAAATATGATCACTCTGGTTACCTAGCACGTGACATAGATCTGCCAACGATAAAAATAATAACTTTCACATTCTCCGAAAGCCAGTTGAAAGCCGAACAGCAATTTGTGGATTTAACTTCTATTTAACCTTTGCGAGAAAATTCTAAAGTAGTTGGTAACAACAAAAATCAGCAAGGTAAAGTCAGCAAAATTCAAAGCAAGTCTTTCACGGGATGAAAATGGCAACTGTGAGGATCAATCTTCATTTGATTGACTGTGGTAGTGTTCGCGATTACTATAATACTGTCTGTAATTATCAACGAGCCGTCCGAAGTTGAAATCCAAAGCGAAGACAATTTTTTTATCATTTATTATTTTCCAACAGAAAAATCGAGGGTCCAGAAGGGGTCCAGAAGGGGTCCAGAAGGGGGTCCAGAAAGGGGGTCCAGAAGGGGGGTCCACGTTTTGTCTACACCCGATGAAGACTCAAACGAATCGCCGTTTGCGAATGTCAGGGTCATCATCGGTTGTTTCACAAGAAATGGATGAAGACATTGGCTGCTTATTACTAACCCTGCCAAGTAGCTGCCCCAAAAAGGTAACCTTAGAGAAATTCTCAATTTTTTTTTCTGCGAACCTTGCACTCGGAAACACTGATCAGCGCCTTTCCATTGCGAGTGGCGCGAAATAGTTCTTGTAGTTGAGTAAATACTCACTATCTGAGGACCAAAATACTACAACAGACCCCGTCAACGAAAGGTAATACGAAATCCGCACAATGTCACTCGTAAATTACGCTCACATTTCCTGAAACAAGTTATTTTCCTGTCTTAGGCCTTATTGAGGGGAATAAGAAGGATTCCTAGAACAGGATAAAATTGTAGTTTGCTACTTATCAATGTTTATAAGAACAAGAGGGGGTAACTCGGACATATTAGGACAGTTGACTTTTCAAAATAATTTTTGGTCAAAATCCCACACTAGGGCCTGAAATTTGGTAAAACTGGATCAAATTTCCCCACCTTAGGCCTTAATTATATCTCTTTGTAAGTATCACAGTTCTCCACTCCCTCTCCTTTCCTACAGATCAACCGGATACATGATGATCTTGAATTTTTGTTGGAGGAGGAGCTGAGCAGTTAATTCAACTCTTTGCAATGTCACACATGGAAAGACAAAATACTGAGCAGCTTCTTGATTCTTTGGCTTTATTGCCTACAAGATTAATTCCCTGCAGGAGGCTGACTGGGCACTGAGAAGTTATGGTCCAGAGTCCTTCAATGGGACCAACTGACGGTGCAAAAGAAGACTGGACAACAAACAGAAATTGGAAAACACGGTATCCATGTTAGCTCAATTTCAGGTATGTAAAATGGTTAAGACTAAACATTAAAAAAATACTCTGGGGATGTTTCGTAACTGGAAATCAATGGCTTACATGTATTGTTGCTAGTTGGTGTCAATGCAGTCAGCAGCTCATTTATGACAAATGTCTGAATATCTTGGGAAATGTAGAAGATACTGTGGGGCAGGCATTCCCCATTGAGAAGATGCCATTTTTTCCTGAGAAATTTATTTTGTATATTTTTTGATTTTATGCTATTTGAGACTAGATCAACACATTGGAAAAGATGTAAACAATTTGCATCTTTTCCAATCTGTTGATCTAGTCTCAAATAGCCTAAAATAAGAAAAATATCCAAAATAAATTGCTCAGGAATCACAAAGGTTACCACTTAAACAGCCAGATGTCACTAATTGTCAGAGTGTCCTGCTGTTGCTTTCAGCAATTCTTGTTTTCATTTTAACTGTACCAAGTATCACCAAGGTTACCAGTGGCATTCAGATCTATTGTCAGAGTGTGCTACTGTTGCCTACAACACTACTTGTTTTCATTTTCATTTTAACTGCTCAAGTATCACCAAGGTTACCAGTGACATCCAGATGTTTTGTCGGGGTGTGCTACTGTTGCCTTTAACAATCCTTCTTTTCATTTTAATTCTATCTGATCAACTATCACCAAGGTTACCAGTGGCATCCAGATGTTTCGTCGGAGTGTGCTACTGTTGCCTATAACAATTCTTGTTTTCATTTTCATTATAACTGATCAACTATCACCAAGGTTACCAGTGGCATCCAGATGTTTCGTCGGAGTGTGTTACTGTTGCCTTTGACAATTCTTGTTTTCATTTTCATTTTAACTGCTCAAGTATCACCTAGGTTACCAGTGGCATCCAGATGTTTCGTCGAAGTGTGCTACTGTTGCCTTTAACAATTCTTGTTTTCATTTTCATTATAACTGACAACTTTCACTAAGGTTACCAGTGGCATCCAGATGTTTCGTCGGAGTGTGCTACTGTTGCCTATAACAGTTCTTGTTTTCATTTTCATTATAACTGAGAACTATCACCAAGGCTACCAGTGGCATCCAGATGTTTGTCGGAGTGTGCTACTTTTGCCTTTAGCATTTCGTCTTTTTCATTTTCATTATAACTGTTCAACTATCACCAAGGTTACCAGTGACATTCAGATGTTTCGTCGGAGTTTGCTACTGTTGCCTATAACAATAGCTGTTTGCATTTTCATTTTAACTGCTCAAGTATCACCAAGGTTACAAGTGGCATCCAGATGTTTCGTCGGAGTGTGCTACTGTTGCCCATAACAATTCTTGTTTTAATTTTCATTATAACTGATCAACTATCACCAAGTTTACCAGTGGCATCCAGATGTTTCGTCGGAGTGTGTTACTGTTGCCTTTGACAATTCTTGTTTCCATTTTCATTAAAACTGATCAACTATCACCAAGGTTACCAGTGGCATCCAGATGTTTCGTCGGAGTGTGCTACTGTTGCCTTTAACAATTCTTGTTTTCATTTTCATTATAACTGGTCAACTATCACCAAGGTTACCAGTGGCATCCAGATGTTTCGTCGGAGTGTGCTACTGTTGCCTTTAACAATTCTTGTATTTATTTTCATTATAACTGTTCAAGTATCACCAAGGTTACCAGTGGCATCCAGATGTTTCGTCGAAGTGTGCTACTGTTGCCTTTAACAATTCTTGTTTTCATTTTCATTATAACTTCAAGTATCACCAAGATTACCAGTGGCATCCAGATGTTTCGTCGGAGTGTGCTACATTTGCCTTTAACAATTCTTGTTTTCACTTTCATTATAACTGGTCAACTATCACCAAGGTTACCAGTGGCATCCAGATATTTCGTCGTAGTGTGCTACTGTTGCCTTTAACAATTCTTGTTTTCATTTTCATTATAACTTCAAGTATCACCAAGGTTACCAGTGGCATCCATATGTTTCGTCGAAGTGTGCTATTGTTGCCTTTAACAATTCTTGTTTCCATTTTCATTATAACTGACAACTATCACCAAGGTTACCAGTGGCATCCAGATGTTTCGTCGGCGTGTGCTACTGTTGCGTATAAGAATTTTTGGTCGGAGTGTGCTACTGTTGCCTATAACAATTCTTGTTTTCATTTTCATTATAACTGACAACTATCACCAAGGTTACCAGTGCCATCCAGATGTTTCGTCAGAGTGTGCTACTGTTAACTATAACAATTCTTGTTTTTATTTTCATTATAACTGACAACTATCACCAAGGGTACCAGTGGCATCCAGATGTTTCGTCGGAGTGTGCTACTGTTGCCTATAACAATTCTTGTTTTCATTTTCATTATAACTGACAACTATCACCAAGGTTCCCAGTGGCATCCAGATGCTTCGTCGGAGTGTGCTACTGTTGCCCATAACAATTCTTGTTTCCATTTTCATTATAACTGATAAACTATCACCAAGGTTACCAGTGGCATCCAGATGTTTCGTCAGAGTGTGTTACTGTTGCCTTTCACAATTCTTGTTTTCATTTTCATTATAACTGATCAACTATCACCAAGGGTACCAGTGGCATCCAGATGTTTCGTCGGAGTGTGCTACTGTTGCCTATAACAATTCTTGTTTTCATTTTCATTATAACTGATCAACTATCACCAAGGTTACCAGTGGCATCCAGATGTGTCGTCGGAGTGTGTTACTGTTGCCTTTGACAATTCTTGTTTTCATTTTCATTTTAACTGCTCAAGTATCACCAAGGTTACCAGTGGCATCCAGATGTTTCGTCGGAGTGTGCTACTGTTGCCTTTAACAATTCTTGTTTTTATTTTCATTATAAATTTCAACTATCACCAAGGTTACCAGTGGCATCCAGATGTTTCGTCGGAGTGTGCTTCTGTTGCCTATAACAATTCTTGTTTTCATTTTCATTATAACTGACAACTATCACCAAGGTTACCAGTGCCATCCAGATGTTTCGTCAGAGTGTGCTACTGTTACCTATAACAATTCTTGTTTTTATTTTCATTATAACTGACAACTATCACCAAGGTTCCCAGTGGCATCCAGATGTTTCGTCAGAGTGTGTTACTGTTGCCTGTGACAATTCTTGTTTTCATTTTCATTAAAACTGATCAACTATCACCAAGGGTACCAGTGGCATCCAGATGTTTCGTCGGAGTGTGCTACTGTTGCCTATAACAAATCTTGTTTGCATTTTCATTATAACTGACAACTATCACCAAGGTTACCAGTGGCATCCAGATGTTTCGTCAAAGTGTGCTACTGTTGCCTTTAACAATTCTTGTATTCATTTTCATTATAACTGTTCAAGTATCACCAAGGTTACCAGTGGCATCCAGATATTTCGTCGTAGTGTGCTACTGTTGCCTTTAACAATTCTTGTTTTCATTTTCATTATAACTTCAAGTATCACCAAGGTTACCAGTGGCATCCATATGTTTCGTCGAAGTGTGCTACTGTTGCCTTTAACAATTCTTGTTTCCATTTTCATTATAACTGACAACTATCACCAAGGTTACCAGTGGCATCCAGATGTTTCGTCGGAGTGTGCTACTGTTGCCTGTAACAATTGTTGTTTGCATTTTCATTTTAACTGGTCAAGTATCACCAAGGCTACCAGTAACATCCAGACTTTTCGTCGGAGTGTTCTACTGTTGCCTATAACAATTCTTGTTTGCATTTTCATTTGAACTGCTCAAGGATCACCAAGGTTACCAGTGGAATCCAGATGTTTCGTCGCAGTGTGCTACTTTTGCCTTTGACAATTCTTATTTTCATTTTATTATAACTGGTCAACTATCACCAAGATTACAAGTGGCATCCAGATGTTTCGTCGGAGTGTGCTACTTTTGCCTTTAACAATTCTTGTTTTTATTTTCATTATAACTTCAAGTATCACCAAGGTTACCAGTGGCATCCAGATGTTTCGTCGGAGTGTGCTACAGTTGGATTTAAGAATTCTTGTTTTAGTTTTCATTTTAACTGTTCAAATATCACCAAGGTTACCAGTGGCATCCAGATGTTTCGTCGGAGTGTGTTACTCTTGCCTTTGACAATTCTTGTTTTCATTTTCATTAGAACTGATCAACTATCACCAAGGTTACCAGTGGCATTCAGATGTTTCGTCGACGTTTGCTACTGTTGCAATAACAATTCTTGTTTTCATTTTCATTATAACTGATCAACTATCACCAAGGGTACCACTGGCATCCAGATGTTTGGTCCGAGTGTGTTACTTTTGCCTTTGACAATTCTTGTTTTCATTTTCATTTTAACTTCAAGTATCACCAAGGTTACCAGTGGCATCCAGATGTTTCGTCGGATTGTGCTACTGTTGCCTATAACAATTCTTGTTTTCATTTTCATTATAACTGACAACTATCACCAAGGTTACCAGTGGTATCCAGATGTTTCGTCGGAGTGTGCTACTGTTGCCTATAACAATTGTTGTTTGCATTTTCATTTTAACTGATCAAGTATCACCAAGGCTACCAGTGGCAACCAGATGTTTCGTCGGAGTGTTCTACTGTTGCCTATAACAATTCTTGTTTGCATTTTAATTTCAACTGCTCAAGTATCACCAAGGTTACCAGTGCCATCCAGATGTTTCGTCGGAGTGTCCTACTGTTGCCTTTAACAGTTCTTGTATTCATTTTCATTATAACTGGTCAAGTATCACCAAGGTTACCAGTGGCATCCAGATGTTTCGTCGAAGTGTGCTACTGTTGCCTTTACGAATTCTTGTTTTCATTTTCATTATAACTTCAAGTATCACCAAGGTTACCAGTCGCATCCAGATGTTTCGTCGGAGTGTGCTACAGTTGCATTTAAGAATTCTTGTTTTCATTTTGATTTTCACTGTTCAAATATCACCAACGTTACCAGTGGCATCCAGATGTTTCGTCGGAGTGTGCTACTGTTGCCTATAACAATTCTTGTTTTCATTTTCATTATAACTGATCAACTATTACCAAGGGTACGACTGGCATCCACATGTTTGGTCGGAGTGTGTTACTGTTGCCTTTGACAATTCTTGTTTTCATTTTCATTAAAACTAATCAACTATCACCAAGGTTACCAGTGGCATCCAGATGTTTCGTCGGAGTGTGCTACTGTTGCCTATAACAATTCTTGTTTTCATTTTCATTATAACTGATCAGCTATCAGCAAGGGTACCACTGGCATCCAGATGTCTGGTCGGAGTGTGTTACTGTTGCCTTTGACAATTCTTGTTTTCATTTTCATTAAAACTAATCAACTATCTCCAAGGTTACCAGTGGCATCCAGATGTTTCGTCGGAGTGTGCTACTGTTGCCTATAACAATTCTTGTTTCCATTTTCATTTGAACTGCTCAAGTATCACCAAAGTTACCAGTGGCATCCAGATGTTTCGTCGGAGTGTGCTACTGTTGCCTATAAGAATTCTTGTTTGCATTTTCATTTTAACTGCTCAAGTATCGCCAAGGTTACCAGTGGCATCCAGATTTTTCATTGGAGTGTGCTATTATTGCCTATAGCAATTCTTGTTTTCATTTTTATTATAACTGACAACTATCACCAAGGTTACCAGTGGCATCCAGATGTTTCATCGGAGTGTGCTACTGTTGCCTATAACAATTCTTGTTTTCATTTTCATTATAACTGACAACTTTCACTAAGGTTACCAGTGGCATCCAGATGTTTCGTCAGAGTGTGCTACTGTTGCCTATAACAGTTCTTGTTTTCATTTACATTATAACTGACAACAATCACCAAGGTTACCAGTGGCATCCAGATGTTGGTCGGAAAGTGCTACTGTTGCCTTTAACAATTCTTCTTTTTCATTTTCATTATAACTGTTCAACTATTACCAAGGTTACCAGTGGCATCCAGATGCTTCGTCGTAGTGTGCTATTGTTGCCTATAACAATTGTTGCTTGTATTTTCATTTTAACTGCTCAAGTATCACCAAGGTTACCAGTGGCATCCGATGTTTCGTCGGAGTTTGCTACTGTTGCCTATAACAATTCTTGTTTTCATTTTTATTATAACTGTTCAACTCTCACCAAGGTTACCAGTAGCATCCAGATGTTTCGTCGGAGTGTGCTACTGTTGCCCATAACAATTCTTGTTTTAATTTTCATTATAACTGATCAACTATCACCAAGTTTACCAGTGGCATCCAGATGTTTCGTCGGAGTGTGTTACTGTTGCCTTTGACAATTCTTGTTTCCATTTTCATTAAAACTGATCAACTATCACCAAGGTTACCAGTGGCATCCAGATGTTTCGTCGGAGTGTGCTACTGTTGCCTTTAACAATTCTTGTTTTCATTTTCATTATAACTGGTCAACTATCACCAAGGTTACCAGTGGCATCCAGATGTTTCGTCGGAGTGTGCTACTGTTGCCTGTAACAATTCTTGTATTCATTTTCATTATAACTGTTCAAGTATCACCAAGGTTACCAGTGGCATCCAGATGTTTCGTCGAAGTGTGCTACTGTTGCCTTTAACAATTCTTGTTTTCATTTTCATTATAACTGACAACTTTCACTAAGGTTACCAGTGGCATCCAGATGTTTCGTCGGAGTGTGCTACTGTTGCCTATAACAGTTCTTGTTTTCATTTTCATTGTAACTGAGAACTATCACCAAGGCTACCAGTGGCATCCAGATGTTTGTCGGAGTGTGCTACTTTTGCCTTTAGCATTTCGTCTTTTTCATTTTCATTATAACTGTTCAACTATCACCAAGGTTACC
Organism: Pachyseris speciosa; assembly: GCA_016490735.1. Taxonomy (NCBI): domain Eukaryota; kingdom Metazoa; phylum Cnidaria; class Anthozoa; order Scleractinia; family Pachyseridae; genus Pachyseris; species Pachyseris speciosa. Next base: position 1,771,761 of record JAEMWC010000002.1, on the reverse strand, counting down.
AGTGACATTCAGATGTTTCGTCGGAGTTTGCTACTGTTGCCTATAACAAAGCTGTTTGCATTTTCATTTTAACTGCTCAAGTATCACTAAGGTTACCAGTGGCATCCAGATGTTTCGTCGGAGTGTGCTACTGTTGCCCATAACAATTCTTGTTTTAATTTTCATTATAACTGATCAACTATCACCAAGTTTACCAGTGGCATCCAGATGTTTCGTCGGAGTGTGTTACTGTTGCCTTTGACAATTCTTGTTTCCATTTTCATTAAACTGATCAACTATCACCAAGGTTACCAGTGGCATCCAGATGTTTCGTCGGAGTGTGCTACTGTTGCCTTTAACAATTCTTGTTTTCATTTTCATTATAACTGGTCAACTATCACCAAGGTTACCAGTGGCATCCAGATGTTTCGTCGGAGTGTGCTACTGTTGCCTTTAACAATTCTTGTATTTATTTTCATTATAACTGTTCAAGTATCACCAAGGTTACCAGTGGCATCCAGATGTTTCGTCGAAGTGTGCTACTGTTGCCTTTAACAATTCTTGTTTTCATTTTCATTATAACTTCAAGTATCACCAAGATTACCAGTGGCATCCAGATGTTTCGTCGGAGTGTGCTACTGTTGCCTTTAACAATTCTTGTTTTCATTTTCATTATAACTGGTCAACTATCACCAAGGTTACCAGTGGCATCCAGATGTTTCGTCGGAGTGTGCTACTGTTGTCTTTAACAATTCTTGTTTTCATTTTTATTATAACTGATCAACTATCACCAAGGTTACCAGTTGGATCCAGATGTTTCGTCGGAGTGTTTTACTGTTGCCTTTGACAATTCTTGTTTTCATTTTCATTATAACTTCAAGTATCACCAAGATTACCAGTGGCATCCAGATGTTTCGTCGGAGTGTGCTACTGTTGCCTTTAACAATTCTTGTTTTCATTTTTATTATAACTGGTCAACTATCACCAAGGTTACCAGTGGCATCCAGATGTTTCGTCGGAGTGTGCTACTGTTGTCTTTAACAATTCTTGTATTCATTTTCATTATAACTGTTCAAGTATCACCAAGGTTACCAGTGGCATCCAGATCTTTCGTCGAAGTGTGCTACTGTTGCCTATAATAATTCTTGTTTTCATTTTCATTATAACTTCAAGTATCACCAAGGTTACCCGTGGCATCCAGATGTTTCGTCGGAGTGTGCTACTGTTGCCTATAAGGATTCTTGTGTTCATTTTTATTATAACTGACAGCTATCACCAAGGTTACCAGTGGCATCCAGATGTTTGGTCGGAGTGTGCTACTGTTCCTTTAACAATTCTTCTTTTTCATTTTCATTATAAAGTGTTCAACTATCACCAAGGTTACCAGTGGCATCCAGATTTTTCGTCGGAGTGTGCTACTGTTGTCTATAACAATTGTTGTTTGCATTTTCATTTTAACTGCTCAAGTATCACCAAGGTTACCAGTGGCATCCAGATATTTTGTCGGAGTGTGCTACTGTTGCCATAACAAATCTTGTTTTATTTTTATTATAACTGTTCAACTCTCACCAAGGTTACCAGTGGAATCCAGATGTTTCGTCGGAGTGTGCTACTGTTGCCTTTGACAATTCTTGTTTTCATTTTCATTTTAACTGCTCAAGTATCACCTAGGTTACCAGTGGCATCCAGATGTTTCGTCGAAGTGTGCTACTGTTGCCTTTAACAATTCTTGTTTTCATTTTCATTATAACTGACAACTTCACCAAGGTTACCAGTGGCATCCAGATGTTTCGTCGGAGTGTGCTACTGTTGCCTATAACAATTTCTTGTTTTCATTTTCATTTATAACTGAGAACTATCACCAAGGCTACCAGTGGCATCCAGATGTTGTCGGAGTGTGCTACTTTTGCCTTTAGCATTTCGTCTTTTTCATTTTCATTATAACTGTTCAACTATCACCAAGGTTACCAGTGACATTCAGATGTTTCGTCGGAGTGTGCTACTGTTGCCTATAACAATTCTGTTTGCATTTTCATTTTAACTGCTCAAGTATCACCAAGGTTACAAGTGGCATCCAGATGTTTCGTCGGAGTGTGCTACTGTTGCCCATAACAATTCTTGTTTTTAATTTTCATTATAACTGATCAACTATCACCAAGTTTACCAGTGGCATCCAGATGTTTCGTCGGAGTGTGTTACTGTTGCCTTTGACAATTCTTGTTTCCATTTTCATTAAAACTGATCAACTATCACCAAGGTTACCAGTGGCATCCAGATGTTTCGTCGGAGTGTGCTACTGTTGCCTTTAACAATTCTTGTTTTCATTTTCATTATAACTGGTCAACTATCACCAAGGTTACCAGTGGCATCCAGATGTTTCGTCGGAGTGTGCTACTGTTGCCTTTAACAATTCTTGTTTTATTTTCATTATAACTGTTCAAGTATCACCAAGGTTACCAGTGGCATCCAGATGTTTCGTCGAAGTGTGCTACTGTTGCCTTCTTGTTTTCATTTTCATTATAACTTCAAGTATCACCAAGGTTACCAGTGGCATCCAGATGTTTCGTCGGAGTGTGCTACTGTTGCCTTTTAACAATTCTTGTTTTCATTTTCATTATAACTGGTCAACTATCACCAAGCCAGTGGCATCCAGATGTTTCGTCGGAGTGTGCTACATTTGCCTTTAACAATTCTTGTTTTCATTTTCATTATAACTGGTCAACTATCACCAAGGTTACCAGTGGCATCCAGATGTTTCGTCGGAGTGTGCTACTGTTGCCTTTAACAATTCTTGTTTTCATTTTCATTATAACTTCAAGTATCACCAAGGTTACCAGTGGCATCCATATGTTTCGTCGAAGTGTGCTATTGTTGCTTTAACAATTCTTGTTTTCATTTTCATTATAACTGACAACTATCACCAAGGTTACCAGTGGCATCCAGATGTTTCGTCGGCGTGTGCTACTGTTTATAACAGAATTTTGGTCGGAGTGTGCTACTGTTGCCTATTAACAATTCTTGTTTTCATTTTCATTATAACTGACAACTATCACCAAGGTTACCAGTGCCATCCAGATGTTTCGTCGGAGTGTGCTACTGTTAACTATAACAATTCTTGTTTTTATTTTCATTATAACTGACAACTATCACCAGGTACCAGTGGCATCAGATGTTTCGTCGGAGTGTGCTACTGTTGCCTATAACAATTCTTGTTTTCATTTTCATTATAACTGACAACTATCACCAAGGTTCCCAGTGGCATCCAGATGTTCGTCGGAGTGTGCTACTGTGCCCATAACAATTCTTGTTTCCATTTTCATTATAACTGATAACTATCACCAAGGTTACCAGTGGCATCCAGATGTTTCGTCGAGTGTGTACTGTTGCCTTTCACAATTCTTGTTTTCATTTTCATTATAACTGATCAACTATCACCAAGGGTACCAGTGGCATCCAGATGTTTCGTCGAGTGTGCTACTGTTGCCTATAACAATTCTTGTTTTCATTTTCATTATAACTGATCAACTATCACCAAGGTTACCAGTGGCATCCAGATGTGTCGTCGGAGTGTGTTACTGTTGCCTTTGACAATTCTTGTTTTCATTTTCATTTTAACTGCTCAAGTATCACCAAGGTTACCAGTGGCATCCAGATGTTTCGTCGGAGTGTGCTACTGTTGCCTTTAACAATTCTTGTTTTTATTTTCATTATAAATTTCAACTATCACCAAGGTTACCAGTGGCATCCAGATGTTTCGTCGGAGTGTGCTTCTGTTGCCTATAACAATTCTTGTTTTCATTTTCATTATAACTGACAACTATCACCAAGGTTTACCAGTGCCATCCAGATGTTTTTCAGAGTGTGCTACTGTTACCTATAACAATTCTTGTTTTTTTATTTTCATTATAACTGACAACTATCACCAAGGTTCCCAGTGGCATCCAGATGTTTCGTCAGAGTGTGTTACTGTTGCCTGTGAACAATTCTTGTTTTCATTTTCATTAAAACTGATCAACTATCACCAAGGGTACCAGTGGCATCCAGATGTTTCGTCGGAGTGTGCTACTGTTGCCTATAACAAATCTTGTTGCATTTTCATTATAACTGACAACTATCACCAAGGTTACCAGTGGCATCCAGATGTTTCGTCAAAGTGTGCTACTGTTGCCTTTAACAATTCTTGTATTCATTTTCATTATAACTGTTCAAGTATCACCAAGGTTACCAGTGGCATCCAGATATTTCGTCGTAGTGTGCTACTGTTGCCTTTAACAATTCTTGTTTTCATTTTCATTATAACTTCAAGTATCACCAAGGTTACCAGTGGCATCCATATGTTTCGTCGAAGTGTGCTACTGTTGCCTTTAACAATTCTTGTTTCCATTTTCATTATAACTGACAACTATCACCAAGGTTACCAGTGGCATCCAGATGTTTCGTCGGAGTGTGCTACTGTTGCCTGTAACAATTGTTGTTTGCATTTTCATTTAACTGGTCAAGTATCACCAAGGCTACCAGTAACATCCAGACTTTTCGTCGGAGTGTTCTACTGTTGCCTATAACAATTCTTGTTTGCATTTTCATTTGAACTGCTCAAGGATCACCAAGGTTACCAGTGGAATCCAGATGTTTCGTCGCAGTGTGCTACTTTTGCCTTTGACAATTCTTATTTTCATTTTTATTATAACTGGTCAACTATCACCAAGATTACAAGTGGCATCCAGATGTTTCGTCGGAGTGTGCTACTTTTGCCTTTAACAATTCTTGTTTTTATTTTCATTATAACTTCAAGTATCACCAAGGTTACCAGTGGCATCCAGATGTTTCGTCGGAGTGTGCTACAGTTGGATTTAAGAATTCTTGTTTTAGTTTTCATTTTAACTGTTCAAAATATCACCAAGGTTACCAGTGGCATCCAGATGTTTCGTCGGAGTGTGTTACTCTTGCCTTTGACAATTCTTGTTTTCATTTTCATTAGAACTGATCAACTATCACCAAGGTTACCAGTGGCATTCAGATGTTTCGTCGACGTTTGCTACTGTTGCCAATAACAATTCTTGTTTTCATTTTCATTATAACTGATCAACTATCACCAAGGGTACCACTGGCATCCAGATGTTTGGTCGAGTGTGTTACTTTTTGCCTTTGACAATTCTTGTTTTCATTTTCATTTTAACTTCAAGTATCACCAAGGTTACCAGTGGCATCCAGATGTTTCGTCGGATTGTGCTACTGTTGCCTATAACAATTCTTGTTTTCATTTTCATTATAACTGACAACTATCACCAAGGTTACCAGTGGTATCCAGATGTTTCGTCGGAGTGTGCTACTGTTGCCTATAACAATTGTTGTTTGCATTTTCATTTTAACTGATCAAGTATCACCAAGGCTACCAGTGGCAACCAGATGTTTCGTCGGAGTGTTCTACTGTTGCCTATAACAATTCTTGTTTGCATTTTAATTTCAACTGCTCAAGTATCACCAAGGTTACCAGTGCCATCCAGATGTTTCGTCGGAGTGTCCTACTGTTGCCTTTAACAGTTCTTGTATTCATTTTCATTATAACTGGTCAAGTATCACCAAGGTTACCAGTGGCATCCAGATGTTTCGTCGAAGTGTGCTACTGTTGCCTTTACGAATTCTTGTTTTCATTTTCATTATAACTTCAAGTATCACCAAGGTTACCAGTCGCATCCAGATGTTTCGTCGGAGTGTGCTACAGTTGCATTTAAGAATTCTTGTTTTCATTTTGATTTTCAACTGTTCAAATATCACCAACGTTACCAGTGGCATCCAGATGTTTCGTCGGAGTGTGCTACTGTTGCCTATAACAATTCTTGTTTTCATTTTCATTATAACTGATCAACTATTACCAAGGGTACGACTGGCATCCACATGTTTGTCGGAGTGTGTTACTGTTGCCTTTGACAATTCTTGTTTTCATTTTCATTAAAACTAATCAACTATCACCAAGGTTACCAGTGGCATCCAGATGTTTCGTCGGAGTGTGCTACTGTTGCCTATAACAATTCTTGTTTTCATTTTCATTATAACTGATCAGCTATCAGCAAGGTACCACTGGCATCCAGATGTCTGGTCGGAGTGTGTTACTGTTGCCTTTGACAATTCTTGTTTTCATTTTCATTAAAACTAATCAACTATCTCCAAGGTTACCAGTGGCATCCAGATGTTTCGTCGGAGTGTGCTACTGTTGCCTATAACAATTCTTGTTTCCATTTTCATTTGAACTGCTCAAGTATCACCAAAGTTACCAGTGGCATCCAGATGTTTCGTCGGAGTGTGCTACTGTTGCCTATAAGAATTCTTGTTTGCATTTTCATTTTAACTGCTCAAGTATCGCCAAGGTTACCAGTGGCATCCAGATTTTTCATTGGAGTGTGCTATTATTGCCTATAGCAATTCTTGTTTTCATTTTTATTATAACTGACAACTATCACCAAGGTTACCAGTGGCATCCAGATGTTTCATCGGAGTGTGCTACTGTTGCCTATAACAATTCTTGTTTTCATTTTCATTATAACTGACAACTTTCACTAAGGTTACCAGTGGCATCCAGATGTTTCGTCAGAGTGTGCTACTGTTGCCTATAACAGTTCTTGTTTTCATTTACATTATAACTGACAACAATCACCAAGGTTACCAGTGGCATCCAGATGTTGGTCGGAAAGTGCTACTGTTGCCTTTAACAATTCTTCTTTTTCATTTTCATTATAACTGTTCAACTATTACCAAGGTTACCAGTGGCATCCAGATGCTTCGTCGTAGTGTGCTATTGTTGCCTATAACAATTGTTGCTTGTATTTTCATTTTAACTGCTCAAGTATCACCAAGGTTACCAGTGGCATCCCGATGTTTCGTCGGAGTTTGCTACTGTTGCCTATAACAATTCTTGTTTTCATTTTTATTATAACTGTTCAACTCTCACCAAGGTTACCAGTAGCATCCAGATGTTTCGTCGGAGTGTGCTACTGTTGCCCATAACAATTCTTGTTTTAATTTTCATTATAACTGATCAACTATCACCAAGTTTACCAGTGGCATCCAGATGTTTCGTCGGAGTGTGTTACTGTTGCCTTTGACAATTCTTGTTTCCATTTTCATTAAAACTGATCAACTATCACCAAGGTTACCAGTGGCATCCAGATGTTTCGTCGGAGTGTGCTACTGTTGCCTTTAACAATTCTTGTTTTCATTTTCATTATAACTGGTCAACTATCACCAAGGTTACCAGTGGCATCCAGATGTTTCGTCGGAGTGTGCTACTGTTGCCTGTAACAATTCTTGTATTCATTTTCATTATAACTGTTCAAGTATCACCAAGGTTACCAGTGGCATCCAGATGTTTCGTCGAAGTGTGCTACTGTTGCCTTTAACAATTCTTGTTTTCATTTTCATTATAACTGACAACTTTCACTAAGGTTACCAGTGGCATCCAGATGTTTCGTCGGAGTGTGCTACTGTTGCCTATAACAGTTCTTGTTTTCATTTTCATTGTAACTGAGAACTATCACCAAGGCTACCAGTGGCATCCAGATGTTTGTCGGAGTGTGCTACTTTTGCCTTTAGCATTTCGTCTTTTTCATTTTCATTATAACTGTTCAACTATCACCAAGGTTACCAGTGACATTCAGATGTTTCGTCGGAGTTTGCTACTGTTGCCTATAACAATAGCTGTTTGCATTTTCATTTTAACTGCTCAAGTATCACTAAGGTTACCAGTGGCATCCAGATGTTTCGTCGGAGTGTGCTACTGTTGCCCATAACAATTCTTGTTTTAATTTTCATTATAACTGATCAACTATCACCAAGTTTACCAGTGGCATCCAGATGTTTCGTCGGAGTGTGTTACTGTTGCCTTTGACAATTCTTGTTTCCATTTTCATTAAAACTGATCAACTATCACCAAGGTTACCAGTGGCATCCAGATGTTTCGTCGGAGTGTGCTACTGTTGCCTTTAACAATTCTTGTTTTCATTTTCATTATAACTGGTCAACTATCACCAAGGTTACCAGTGGCATCCAGATGTTTCGTCGGAGTGTGCTACTGTTGCCTTTAACAATTCTTGTATTTATTTTCATTATAACTGTTCAAGTATCACCAAGGTTACCAGTGGCATCCAGATGTTTCGTCGAAGTGTGCTACTGTTGCCTTTAACAATTCTTGTTTTCATTTTCATTATAACTTCAAGTATCACCAAGATTACCAGTGGCATCCAGATGTTTCGTCGGAGTGTGCTACTGTTGCCTTTAACAATTCTTGTTTTCATTTTCATTATAACTGGTCAACTATCACCAAGGTTACCAGTGGCATCCAGATGTTTCGTCGGAGTGTGCTACTGTTGTCTTTACAATTCTTGTTTTCATTTTTATTATAACTGATCAACTATCACCAAGGTTACCAGTTGGATCCAGATGTTTCGTCGGAGTGTTTTACTGTTGCCTTTACAATTCTTGTTTTCATTTTCATTATAACTTCAAGTATCACCAAGATTACCAGTGGCATCCAGATGTTTCGTCGGAGTGTGCTACTGTTGCCTTTAACAATTCTTGTTTTCATTTTTATTATAACTGGTCAACTATCACCAAGGTTACCAGTGGCATCCAGATGTTTCGTCGGAGTGTGCTACTGTTGTCTTTAACAATTCTTGTATTTCATTTTCATTATAACTGTTCAAGTATCACCAAGGTTACCAGTGGCATCCAGATCTTTCGTCGAAGTGTGCTACTGTTGCCTATAATAATTCTTGTTTTCATTTTCATTATAACTTCAAGTATCACCAAGGTTACCCGTGGCATCCAGATGTTTCGTCGGAGTGTGCTACTGTTGCCTATAAGGATTCTTGTGTTCATTTTTATTATAACTGACAGCTATCACCAAGGTTACCAGTGGCATCCAGATGTTTTCGGTCGGAGTGTGCTACTGTTCCCTTTAACAATTCTTCTTTTTCATTTTCATTATAAGTGTTCAACTATCACCAAGGTTACCAGTGGCATCCAGATTTTTCGTCGGAGTGTGCTACTGTTGTCTATAACAATTGTGTTTTTATTTTCATTTTAACTGCTCAAGTATCACCAAGGTTACCAGTGGCATCCAGATATTTTGTCGGAGTGTGCTACTGTTGCCCATAACAAATTCTTGTTTTCATTTTTATTATAACTGTTCAACTCTCACCAAGGTTACCAGTGGAATCCAGATGTTTCGTCGGAGTGTGCTACTGTTGCCCATAACAATTCTTGTTTTCATTTTTATTATAACTGATCAACTATCACCAAGGTTACCAGTTGGATCCAGATGTTTCGTCGGAGTGTTTTACTGTTGCCTTACAATTCTTGTTTTCATTTTCATCAAAACTGATCAACTATCACCAAGGTTACCAGTGGCATCCAGATGTTTCGTCGGAGTGTGCTACTGTTGCCTATAACAATTCTTGTTTGCATTTTGATTTTAACTGCTCAACTATCACCAAGGTTACCAGTGGCATATCCAGATGTTTTCGTCGGGGTGTGCTACTGTTGCGTATAAGAATTTTTGGTCGGAGTGTGTTACTGTTGCCTTTAACATTTCTTGTTTTTCATTTTCATTATAACTCTTGAACTATCACCAAGGTTACCAGTGGTATCCAGATTTTTCGTCGGAGTGTGCTACTGTTGCCTATAACAATTCTTGTTTTCATTTTCATTTTAACTGCTCAAGTATCACCAAGTTTACCAGTGGCATCCAGATGTTTTGTTGGAATGTGCTACTTGCCTTTAACAAATCTTTTGTTTTCATTTTCATTATAACTGTTCAAGTATCACCAGGGTTACCAGTGGCAACCAGATGTTTCGTCAGAGTGTGCTACTTTTGCCTTTAACATTTCTTGTTTTCATTTTCATTATAACTGTTCAAGTATCACCAAGGTTACCAGTGGCATCCAGATGTTTCGTCGGAGTTTGCTACAGTTGCATTTAAGAATTCTTGTTTTTATTTTCATTTTAACTGTTCAAGTATCACCACGGTTACCAGTGGCATCCACATGTATCGTCGGAGTGTGCTAGTGTTGCCTTTAACAATTGTTGTTTTCATTTTAACTATTCAAGTATATCCAAGGTTACCAGTTGTATGCATATGTACAGTGTATCGTCAGAGTTTGCTACTGTTGCTTTTAACAAATCTTGTTTTTATTTTTATTTTAACTATTGAAGTATCACCAAGGTTACTAGTGGCATGAGATTTCACGAATAGTCCACTTGTCTCGTGATTTAAAGTGAAACTAATTGGAACAGAATTTTTGTGACTGCCAATGATAGATAGTAGTCAAGTTACATGTACTTCCGTACTTAAAGTTCCCCAAAATTCGTGAGGTAGAACAGGCTTAGATTAGGCATTGTAATATTTTGAGTTTTTGCCACAGGTTACCCACTTCGTTTGGTGTAATAATGAATCGAAACACAAAATAATGTTGTTTGAGCTATAGTAAATGTTTATAATGAAAACAGAAATGTGATCAACAGATGAGAATGAAAAGGGTTGGTTTTAAAAGAAACTGTCAGGTGCTGCGTCTTTTGGGGAGTGAAACACGAGAATATGGTTTGTCAACGGAATTGACCACCGTAAAGAGATTCAAAAAGTTGACGTTTCTAGTGTCTGCCCTTCCACAGATCGCATCGAGGAATTGCGGGTTATGTATGGTTTGTGCACAGAATCTGGAGCTACGTGAAAAACGGAAATAAATAGAATGAAAAGCGTTCATTGATACGATTTGAAAGATGAATTTTTTCTCTAGATTTTTCCCCTTTTCGGTGTTAACTTGATCCCGGGGAGGGGGGTGGGGGTGGGGGTGGGGGTGTACTCCAGAAAAATTGGGTAGGGCGTGCGGCCCCCTTCCCGAAACACTTACCTTATTTCAGAACAAAATCAGCGGTTCTCCCTACCCTATTTCAGACCTGATCAAAAATTTGATATCCTGTTTCAGACTTATTTCATGTGCGCGATAAAAGATAATTAAGGACAAAAAAGAAGGGCTTTTGCAGATGGTCTTATCGCCTACTGACGAAGAAGTAGCTTCTTCTAAAAGAGTATACCCAATCCAAGACGAGTGGAGAAACCATACCTTATTTCAGACCAAAATGTTCAAAATCGATAACCTATTTCAGACCAACACGGCTAAAAATTCATACCCTTTGGTGCCCCATAGCGCATATAAGGGAGTACCTCCCCCCCCCCCCCCCCTTCCGCCCCCGACCTTTTTTTATTTTTCATTCGCTGATAACTATTAAAAGCAAATTAATGGTGTGGCGATAAGCACAAAAATGGTACCCAGCTACGCCATTCTTTTTCTTTTTTTTTTTTTTTTGGTTTTGTTTTTGTTTTTGTAGGTTATACGTTGAGCACCAATTCTTCAATCAATACAAAGACCCTAAACCTGAACTATACGGTCACTACATTGACGACGGCATCGGCGCAGTGTTTTGAGGAACTCAATGAATTTATAACCTCCGTCAATTCCTCTCATCCGGCTCTGAAATATACCTGGGAAATTACAGAAGCTTCGCTGGCTCTTCTTGATATCAAAGTTTCTATCCGTGGCAATAACTTATGTACCAGTGTGCTCTCCAAAGTCACAGATTCTCACAGTTAATTATTGTATTCATCTTCACATCCATCTCACGTCAAATACTGAAAGCCACTGCTCCCTGTTACGGTCGTAGGAAAATCCACGGAAATTTAATCAAATCAACATAGCCGGCGTTGAGTAAATTTTTCATAGACAAAGGAAAACGTGCTATAATTGTAAACGCTCACAAAATGAAAAATTAAAGTTATAACTGAACATACATTACTTGAGTGAAATCGCCTACCAGGAAGCGAACGAGTTGTAGAGGCGTAGGCGAGTTTACCGGTATTCCTAATTCGGCCGGGTTTTCTTAATTTAAAAAAAAAAAAACTAATGCGTGATTTGGACTTCTGCATTATTGTTTGTTGTCTCGTCACTTTCTCAGTCTCCCCGCCGCATAGAAAGTGATCCTAATTTTCTCACGGCTCAATCACAGTGTTTCCGGTGACAAAAATTAGTTTTGACAGCCGCACTTGCGAATTTTCACGCCTTCTACTTTGCACGGGCTGACACACTGACAGATTGAAATTCAAATATGTAAGGAATGCGGGGTCCACAACCCCGCATTCCTTTGTAATACTCTCAGATAGACTCCGCTGCGTCTCGTCATGATTTTACTTTTTTCACTTCCACTATAATTTTCGTTTTCCCCCCTAATTTTAAAGTTTTACAAAGTGAATAAAAAGATGCTATAGTACATCATTATGTTCCTTTACAACTACTTCTGGTCCAGAAAATGGCTTACATCTACATCTAAATCTACATTAAATTACGTCGGTAAAAGTCGTTAGACATCACGCCAAGGTTAAAAATGTTGCAAAAAGTTAAACTAATGACAATGAAAATTATATCAACTCGAGCGTGAAATGAAAGATGGAAATATGATTCCTACATTTGAATCGCGCATCCTTACTGAGCGTAATTTATGGCGTCGTTAGCGCCCGCTCGCGCAGGCGCATATTGAAAATATGGCGGATTTGCCTTGAAATTGAGCTTTGTCAGTGAAATTGTCAGTGAAGTTGGCTATAGTTCACAAGCGAGCACGGCCACCCCACCTTTTTTTCTAGTCAATTTAATAAACTTATCATAAACTTTGCGAGAGAAAAGACTGATCTGATTTGAATTGCTGAAAATTTAATAAATAAGGAAAATAGCAGATACACTGTGGCCTTTTCTATTTTGCAGTTTCGTAGCCATGGCAACAAATGTGGTTCAAATTTTTAATCAAGGATTCAGCTTTCTGTCTAAATCAAACTTAAAATGTTTATTTGTGTCCGACACAATGTATTGACTGTAGGTTAGTGCGCGTTCTCATGAGTCTGGGTCACAAAGTTTTAACAGTAGCTTGGAATCCGTTTTTATAATAAGCATTAAGTAATGCCAAAATAGGGCATTTTCAATGCCTCACAGCTCCTAAATGAGCACCGGCACCTTACCGGCACCCCCTTTTTTATTTCAAAATTGAAGTTTTCATATGATTGATATCCAGTGGACAAAGTTTGAACAAAAATCTATTGTCACTTTTATTTCAGAGGAATTAACTTAATATGGCTCGATAAATTTAAAATTCCAACGTTTTCTGTCATAACCACACCTCACTTGTCATTTAATATCTCCTATATCTATGAGGCGATGTTCACCAAATTCACAGTAAATACTGTCTCAAAGGTAAATGAACAACCTCTGAAATGGACAGTTAACGTTGCCCAAATAAAATTCTCTTGACAAAATTATGGCCCCCCCCCCCCCCTCCGCCCCCTCCGTACGTCCGAGGGTTAATAGCTAACGATATTCAGTTGTGACAATAAAAATCACATTATCTCAAAACAAAATTGAATAGAACATTGCGGTTGTAACGAATTTACCTGTTCACTTGGACATCGAAACCAAGGAGCAAACTGCTTGATGTAAACTTTGTTATTCGTTGCGGCTACTGATCTGTTACAAGTGATTGATTGCTTGGCACTGCGCAACTCGGACTCAGATAACAAGTGCAGACATTCCCCTCTTTCACAATCCTGCACGTGATGATCTCGGCAGTACGTTACAACGCCTTCTCTACAACAAACCGGGCAGATGACACCCACTTCATATCTCATATTCCTCAACCAACAGAACTCTTTGCGCATTGACTCCAGAATCAAACTCAGTTGTCTCTGAACAGTAGAGGCACATGCCACTTCAAATGCATCGTAGTGGGCATCGGCAGAAATGTTCACCTTTGACTTTAAACATTTTTTCAATTCAAGACCACGATTTTTTTTGTGAACAATAACTTCAATGGATGAGGAATGACACATAAGAACAACAGAGAAATCGCCATCTTCAGAGGTGTAAAATCTGGCAAAATTGTGGAAGAGATGAGGTTTTACTGCACTCCCAAATTTGTCTTTACCCCACTGAAAAAACTGCAGCACGAGTCGGGGAAACAAACCCGGAAGAACTTGCTCAGACTTAAAGTTAACGAATAGAGAAGGCAGTTGTGCCGAGGAAACTAACTCGATGATGCTTTGTGGTGGATCCGACTTCAACATGAATGGCACCAGGTACTGCTTGGTACTGGAAACAGCTGATGGAGGCCAAGAACATAGCAAACTGAATTTCCCCATGATTTGCAATGAGGCTCTCGAAGGTCTCCTGTTGGCCTCGCAAAGGACCCAAGACATGCTTTAATAGATCTTCCTTGAGAACACCTGTTGCCTCAAGGTTATGCCAAAGGTCCCTGAATTGCCTTTCTTCGTAACCATAACGCTTCACAGTTATCACCTTGCTGAACACATCGATCAACCACTGAGGGTCCAAGACCACGAATTTTTCCAACTCTGGGGTGTCGTCAAAATGAATTACAATTCTCTGGTCGTGCAAGAAGTTCAACAATGTCAAAAACTCTTGACCGTCAGAAAGCTTGCACACCTCGGATGCAATTTGTTTTGCACTTTCTAGAGAAATCCATTTGTGACCATCTTTCTTTGTGCGGCGAAGGGCCTTCTCGTACTTCAACCATTTGATAGGAATGGCTTCTTTCATCTGTGGTAGCTCCTTAGCAACAGCCAGTATGTGTTGTCTCAAGAGAATAACCTCTGGACACTCGAATTCACTGCCAGACAGGGTGTTATTTACAATAAAGACGCGCTCCACCAAGTGTTTGCTGTATGGCTTTCGTTGTAGACCATCAAATATGTCATCCGCAAGTTTATGGGGATCCCCTCCACCATGCGGTTTATCTTCGTGTGTACAAACAAGGAACACAGGAGGTAACTTCTCTGGCAGAACTTCATATTTAGGACTTGAATGGACTTCATTGGGTTCCTCTTGAGACCTTAACGAAGAAACAGAGGTCATCCAAAACTCTAGGTAGTCAAGATGGGTTTTCAAAGAAAACTGGTCTTTCGATGTTTTGAACATCCCCTGCTTCTCAAGAGAGTCGGCTCTGTCATATGGATTTCGACTGAGGTCGTAAACCAAAACATAAATGGCTCTTGGCGTAAGAAAGAGTGGGTGGGTGGGTGACATAGTAGACTGACTGTCCTCCAAAATCCCACAGGACTGAGTAGATGTCTTCGTCTTCTACTTTAGTGCCTTGGGAAGCAACTTTTCAACAAGACTTGCTATATCGTGCAACAGTTCTGGTTCATCACTAAAACTAGACGAATTATCTCTTGGTACATCTGAGATCTTGACATCGTGAAGATCCGGTGTCTCCAAATCATGCAAAATTTCATTTAGTGTCTCTGAAACAGCTTCACGAGTACGGGTTGGGAACGATGAGCCTGTATTTGTAATGGGAAAACCTCTGGATTTCCTCTTGTTTCTGAGATGGCAAGGACTCGGTAAGTAAAGTAGTTAAATCTTCATCTAAGGTTACCTATGCACTAGACAGAGAAGGACTTTGTGACAAGATGGACTCCGGACTTTCTTCTGTGGGTGTTTGCTTCTCCTCCGTCAGACTACTTACTATCAGTTTTGCTGCATGATGTTCGTAAGATGTTGCTGCAGTGGAGGTTGCCTCTCTATCCTTTACCCCTGCCTTCCAAAGCTCAGTGGTAACCTGGAAATGAGACGGATCCTTATCTGTTCCAACGGTGCTGTCTTCATTTGGGTTAAAGTCTTCCCCTCTCAGTGACTTTTTTAAGCTGCTCTTTCCCGACCTATCTTGTTCAATCAGCATCACCGGCAGCCTCTTGAGACACGTTATTCCCTCTCTAAGGGCTTTGTTGTAGGCTTCAATCGCTAAATGTTCCCTTGCAAGTATT
Source organism: Pachyseris speciosa (assembly GCA_016490735.1). Taxonomy (NCBI): domain Eukaryota; kingdom Metazoa; phylum Cnidaria; class Anthozoa; order Scleractinia; family Pachyseridae; genus Pachyseris; species Pachyseris speciosa. The sequence continues at coordinate 1,755,911 of JAEMWC010000002.1, read as the reverse complement.
TCTGGTGGAACTGCAAGCAAACAGTATTGAGATTACACGGCAAAATTTCACCTGAGGGATCATTAAGCCTGAAAAATGAAAGCACATGAGAATTTAACGCTTTTCAGTGCTGTTATTCACAATAATTGCACTTCTAGGGAATTCACAATATCTGGTTATCGGGTATGTATAATTTTTCACCAGTTAAGGGCCATAACTGGTCGACCAGACTGGTTGGTTTACAACCGCAATCACTTGTTGCTGGCATAAAGCACCATGGAAAGCTGCGCTGGGACGCACACCGGTAATAAGAAGCCGACAAAAAGCGAAGCCAACCAAAATCAAACCTTTAGTTTAGACGTTCCCTAACAGGCAGATATTTTCGTTTACATAGTTACCTCTTCATATATAGTCAAACAAAATGCATTTCCTGTTGCTTCAGTGTTACTGAAAGAATCTTGCGTAAAGTTCCCTGTTATTTTGCGGTACTTATTTTACTTTACTGAAATTACAGCAGATTAAATCACATGGAGATTGAGTATCATGAAAAAAATTAGTCTGCTCCCCCGATTTCGCTCCAAACAAACCTGATGCTGGTGAATCTGGAGGATCATCACTGTTCACCCTCTCGATTTCTCCTGTATCTTCGACCTAAAGGTGATAAAAGTAAACTCTACTCAGGTGGTTGAAAATATCCACCCACCCTTATTTCTAAATAAAGTAAGGCCCAGTTCAAACGTCGAATTTTTCATGTATCGAACTTAAATCCCTATTTGGGTCGACCCAAATAATAAAGTTCGGACGGTTGATTCAGACGTCGAACATATTTTGTCGAACTTGTGACTAAAGCTTACCAGTCAGCGGTACTTTCCACTTGACGAAAAGAACAATAGCTGGAAGACTTTTCAAATCGTGGACTCAGAACTAAGTGTATTTATTTTTTATTTATCTGACCACAATGCTCTAATGGCCACTGGTGTTAATGTAGTTTTTTCGTTTCTGTATCATTATGATGACTTATGCGAATGTACATCTGAGATCTTGACATCGTGAAGATCCGGTGTCTCCGAATCATGCAAAATTTCATTTAGTGTCTCTGAAGAAACTTAACGAGTACGGACTGGGAACGATGAGCCTGCATTTGTAATGGGAACACCTCTGGGAACACCTCCGTAAGTAAAGTAGTTAAATCTTCATCTAAGGTTACTTCTGCACTAGACAGTGAAGGACTTTGTGACAAGATGGGCTCCGGACTTTCTTCTGTGGGTGTTTGCTTCTCCTCCGTCAGACTACTTACTATCAGTTTTGCTGCATGATGTTCGTAAGATGTTGCTGCAGTGGAGGTTGCCTCTCTATCCTTTACTCCAGCCTTCCAAAGCTCAGTGGTAACCTGGAAATGAGACGGATCCTTATCTATTCCAACGGTGCTTTCTTCATTTGGGTTTAAGTATTCCCCCCTCAGGCCTCAGTGACTTTTTTAAGCTTTTTTAAGTTAATGTAGTTTTTTCGTTTCTGTATCGTTATGACGACTTATACGAATGTCAATTCTTCACGTACAGATGGTTTGGAGTGTGACCGTATATTTACAGTTTCAAGCTGTAAACAGTGTTCTGTTGATGTACACAAAAAGTTAGACACGGAGGGCTGTTGTTTACATTTTAACGTACGGAAGACGCCCCAATTTCACTTGCTAAATCTCGGGAACAAATCGACAAAGCGAAGGTATTTGCTTGCTCTTTGTTTACACGCGAAACAATAGCCATCTACCTTTCCCCCTATCCAACCCAGAGTCTTCTCGTTTGCCTCAAACTCCGAACCGCAGCGATTACACATAGGGTTATGACACATTAAGCACGAATATTTGGTTGTTTCGAAACAAGAGAGGCACTTATCATTTTCAGAAACAATTGTATAACGTTTTCGCCACGCCGCCATTTCTGTTCTATCTACAAAATATGAGCATTTCTGCGCATGAAGTGTGGGACGCAAAAATAAATTATACTAATTCATTCATTTTATTCGGGACATGAAAAGTTCGACGTTTGAACCAGAGTCGCTCCCCAGTCGAACTTCCCATATAGACCACTCGAACTTAATTCTTGGGTCGTCCCAAATTAGATATGTCGAACTTAATTGATTTAAACGTCGATCTTTTCATGTACTTAATTGAAGGAATTAGGTTCGGTACATTTGAGTACATAAAAAAAAGTTCGACGTTTGAACTGGGCCTAACTAACAACAATTTTAAATAGGCGTATAGTGCTTACTTTTTTAAATGGATTATATATCAACCTATTTTAATCCAAGACATTTCTAAAGTAACTGATGCTTTGAAGAGAAGTTAGTTACCAGCTAACTTAATAATTGTAGCCAGTGTATCAGGTGTCACATTTGAATCCTGCTTTATTCTCCAAACAGGCAAACAGCGAAGGGAATTTTTTCAATACTCCTTTGTAACAAGGACACACACAGTAGACGCAACGATAGCACGAAGAATAATATTTAAGGCACTATTACGAGTGGTATTTTTCTATGAAACGTTTAACTTAATGCTTAAGAAAGCATTGCACTCTAAGTTACGGAAAACATGTTTCTCGCTGCGATGTATCTCGCAGAGGTGCGAAAAGGTGTGAGTGTGCTAATGGTTTAATCATTTTCTAATTATATTTTTGTTGGCTGCGAAACAAGTTGCACCGACGAACTAAACTGAACTAAACTGAACTGAACTAAACTGAACTTACATTTAAATCACTTTCCGTCTAAGTGATAGGAATTTCCGTTTCTCTCACGCCCTTCTTCTTTTTGCTACGTCTTCTTCTGGAGCTGGAGTGATCATTCTACAATTGAAAAGAACCAATTCTAACAAAATAATGGAGGGAATGGGTTATCCTTTGGGCGTATAGTGTAAAGGCTTTTCCGGTACAAATTAATGTTACAGTAGATTGCTACTTTGGACGCCTTGGGAAGCGTTTTTTAACTAATGAAACTAAAATGGAAAATTTTAAAGGTTTGAACTGAATAAGTAGTTACATCGGTAGAGTAGGAGCACCTGGGGGAGTCGGTAGCGCTGAGAAGGACACTTGTTGGTGGCATTAACTGGCGTTTCGATAAAACAGACTGTTTTGCAGTCTAGAGTCGATGGTTTCAGCTTAAATGAAATGATTTCTCAATCATGTCACCAACCATCTCTCACGATTCAGACAAGAAGTTGCAATAATACACATCTTCTACACTTCACTGAAATATCGGGAATTTCACGGAACCAGATTACTAACTTGCATAAATGGAGGGAGAAACGTGTTTTCATCATCATCAGCTTTTGGCACCCTGGAAAAGAAACAACGCCATGCCAACAAGAAAATGATAAATAATTATAATAACTTTATTTTCCAATATGGTAGACAAATTTAACTATTTAAACTGTCTAAAATACATTGGGCAAAATAATTAATATGCAATTGATAAAATTTAGAAATACTATAATTTACAAATACTATAAAATAAACTAAAAATAAGTAATAAATAAGTATTGATATAATTATAATATTATATATACATTAGGATTGTAAAACAGTTTGTTTATAGCTTTCCTATTAGTTCATTATTAAAATGTCTACTGGCTTTGATTATAAATGAATTTGCCGCTCTTTTGGTACGTGCTGGTGGAACTGCTACTATACCGTTAGCCTGAGATCGTGTGCTATACTGGTTTTGATAGTGCTGCGGGAACAGATGGTTAAGTTTATGTTCGTTGCTTTTAATTTGTTTGAAGTAAGACGTGGAAATAGTATGAAGTCGCTGTTCAATAGTTGGTATATTGGCCATCTTTAAAGCATCAGCATATTTAAAGCATGGGAAAATGATTCTTAGTACACGTCTCTGTATTGCTTCTAGCTGAGCAATGAGATATCCAGTAGATGGAAAGAACCATGCAGGTGCTGCATACTCGATAATGGATCTGATAGACGCCAAGTAAATGTGAACAAGTTCTTTGGGGGCTACCCCAGCGCGTTTAAGAAGTCTTATAAAATATATACGTTTTGTTGTTTTCTTAGTGACAGCATCAACATGTTCATTCCATGTCAAATTGTTCGATAGGTGTACATTATAGGAATAAAACTAACCACAATCGCACATACGTATTATAAGAGTTAATTACCACAAATTACATACTTCTTAATTATTGACCAAGCAAGAGGGCCTTACTGGGGAGTACTGTTGACCTGAGGTCGTGGCCTTGGGATAAATTTCACTGTTCCGACTCATTTTGTTTTCACTCAGCTGTCTGATTCAGTGATAACTAAATCAGGCTTACTTAAAATCATGTCAATCGATTTGCCATAATTGCCAGTGAGCAGTATATGGCGGAATCCCGCCCCCTAAAAATAGCCAATCAGGGCCCTCGTTATATCAGCTTTTGATTAAGCAGTATAATAATAATAATAATAATAATAATAATAATAATAATAATAATAAATTAATAAGGGAACCCAGCTCGGCAGGGTGGTTTTCAATGGGGCCTGCAATAATTAATTAATCAATTAATTGCATACAATAGATAAGTATAAAAGAAGAAAAAGTAAAATAAGTTTATTAATTTCAAACAGAGTCGGTTCCCATGGCAACTCACTCTTTCCCAGTCCCCCCAAACTGATTTCAATATTTTACTGATTTTCATCTCGAACGCGAACTAGACGTAGGATAGTTATATGCTTGCTGGATCATGCAGATGAGGCACTATTGGCTCAGTTCATATTGTGGAGTACATCTGGAAGATTCTTGCTGCAAGAAATCAAGAACTTCTGATACAAATTGGCTGAGATATTGTTTTTCAACTTATTTGATCACAATTCGGTTGAGATTATGGCGTAATCAACTGGCTTATTTGTATATTTTAAAAACTTATCTCTGAAACAAGAAGAGATGTTTGAAAATAGTAAACGGCATTCTTCTTCTCGTACAGACTACTGGACTGTGTATATTTTAAAATGGCTTAAATAGGAGAGATGTGAATTTCGTCATAATAGAACTTTAAGCAACGACGACGTCGACGGCAACGTAAACGTCATTCGCCACTTCCACATCTCCCATAATACACTTTGTTTGCCCCCCCCAAAAATAAAATAATTAAATAACAATATATAATTATAATAAGAACCTTCCCAGAATCCTTTGAGCTGGAAAATCGTCAATCCCAAATAACTTGGTCAGTTTGAGGGCAGCAAGACCCCCACGTTGTCTAGAAATAAGTCTTAGTGAAGTTGTAGTTTAATAAATAGTGTTTTAAAAAATGGCCATGATTACTTTTTCCTAAAAAAGTGCGGTAGTAGAAAATCCAACTGAAAAGTTTGTCAGCTTCCTGCTCAACGACCATTTGAGGTAGGAATAAAAGAAAATTTTGCCTAAGGCTTGAGACTATGCTCTTTATGAAAGCGTTGTCAGTTTCGTCTAATTTCAGTTGCTTTTGGCGAGGATCGACGTTTAAGATTTTTTTCAGAGGAGAGGGCCTGGAGGAAAGAACGAAAACGAGGCTATACTTTCGCGCGCTTTTTGTTCACTGCGACGCCGCGCCACAAAAGGTTAGCTAGAAAAAAAAATTCCGAGGACTGGACAACGGACTGGACTTGCATTTTCTTTAAACGGAACTTTTGACGACTTTTTGAATTATTTTTTTTTATGGCTGCTGTCTGCTCAGGGACAATGTATACTTGAGAAGGTAAGTTGATACAGATAGTTGTTGCTGTTTGTTAAAAAACAAAACAAACAAAAAAGCGCGTTTGTGGTACACTTAAATGCACTTCCCACCTAAAAAGTGTTGTTTAATTCTTGAAATTATAAAACTTAAACTAGAAGTTGCAGTAATGCGAATGAAATCAAATTAATGCTAACATTAAATGAAATAATTTAAGTTGCTTAAGGCAACCGATGCAAGCTCAGTAATTTTACTAAATACGATATTTGAAGGTTAAAAACGTATCTTAAACAGTGACGGAATAAATGATTACTTTATTTTCAACCGGAACTTAAAACGTTACCTTCATTCGCACAGACATCAAAACTTTATTTTATACTGTCCATGAACTAAATTCCCTATTACAGTTATAACAAAGTGTACCGAATAAAGCCATTATTCAAAGTATTGGGCTAAGAAAAATAGTTGCGCATAAACAAATACTGGAACAGTTCGTGCTTTCAAATGGATTACCCTAATGAATTAAACGATTCCGACACATAAGTTTAATTTGAGTGGCGAAACATTTTGTTATATCTGAAAAATTACTGTTCTACAAAAAACGTTTTCACAGAGGTTGTAATGCATGGGGGTTCACATAATTTAATTCAATTTTATAAAGCTAAAAATTGTATGTCAAAGATTCAGCAGAAACAGAGAAAAGTTTTAAAATCACGGCTGTTTGTGCGAGTTCGTGTACGTGCGTGCTAAACGCGGAAAGTACCTAAGCTTAATAACTCTGAAGACGTCAAGACGTTAAGTTTATGTCAAAACCGACAAAGAACCAGTCGAAAAAAACCAAGAAAGATTAGCAAATAATTGTTTTAATAGATTTGGCAGTTTTACAAAGTGTTACGCTTCTGGTTTGTGGCACCTTTTTACAATGGTAGTCTGAAGAAAAACCTTTTTACAACAATGTTTAAATTATAAACTTAAGCTTACGGTAAATTTCATTTCAATCTATTTTTTTTTTGTAATTCTATTATTTCTATTTCTGTATTGTAACCGCTTTCTCCATTTTTACTTTGCTTCAGTGTTGCCCCTGAAGAAGGTTAGTCATGTCTCGCCGTAATATATGGCATTAAAAGTTACCCTTTTCGACCATCATTTTGTTTCTTTGCCTTATATCTACCTTTTTATGGGATATATAATTATATATTGTTATTTCCGGTTTCACTTGTAATAATAATAATAATAATAATAATAATAATAATAATAAATGATAATAATAATACTAAATTGCATGAGTATTGTCTTCAATTTTGCTCGGGACCACTGTAAGTCCCAAGAGAAATTGAAAGCAATGGTTAAGCAAAATTTTGAAGGGCAATCAAAGTGTGTCATGGGAGATGTGGAAGTCGCGAATTTCAAAAGACAACTTCATTTTTTGTAACTCTTTCACGATTATTCCCAATTGTTTAACTTGAAAAATGCTGGCTAGCTGTCCAGGAGCTAAATTGATAAGACGTCAAAGTAAGGAAACAGAAAGAAAAATTGCTGTCATGCACTCATGTTCTCGAGAAAACATAACATTTGGTCATTTCACGTTGTTGTTTTGCAAGGGACGACAAAGAAAAGTACCAAAATGTAAAACGCTCGTTCAGGGTGGTTGTTTTTGCTCATTAAGCCCATTGTTTTTTGGCGTTCTCGTTGCCGTTGACGTCCCCCTTGCTAAAGCTCCCTCCTCCCCAGTTTGCGCTCGCCGCTACAACTAAGATGGCGACAGGTCAATCGAAGCGTAAAAGTCTCGACAATCCCACGGAAAAATAGGGGACTGTGAACAGATTATGCCGAAACGTGGTCTACATCAGTTCACAATTATTTCTCAATCTCCTTTGTAGAAGCCATGAAAAAATTCCAGAGTTTGGAAATCGAACAGCAAAACGCCCCAAGGAATAGACTAAATACAGTCGTCATCACTAAATATAGTGGCCACATTGCCATCGTAGTTTCCTCGGCTTGGGGAGCAGGGATGGCGCAGTGGTGCAAGCACTCGCCTCCTACCAATGTGTCCCGGGCTCGATTGCCTGAGGACGCGTCATATGTGGGTTGAATTTGTTGTTGGTTCTCTACTCTGCTGCGAGAGGTTTTTCTCCGGGTACTCCGGTTTGCTCTTTTCCTCAAAAACCAACATTTCCAAATTCCAATTCGATCCGGAATTTCGAAAGCCACAGGTTTGTTACTTGAATTACTGTAAAGTGTCATCCTCGTTAAACAAAGTCGATTTATTTATTTTAGTTTTTAATAATTAACGGTCGATTCGCGCACAAGACATCGGATTTTTCTATTAAAGTGAGATGGGGGTCGAAACGTCTTTTACAAAGTTCACTAATCATCATGTCATGAGCATGGTGACGGTGAGATGAGTGTTGAATATGGGAAGCAGCGCAAAGATAGAATATTCGGGCAATTTCTAGCGTTGCGAAGGTATTGTTCGAATAAAGAACTCATTGGTCATTTTTACTCACTTTCATGCTTCTAAAAAGAAAAGAAAACGTCAAAATATTTATTATATTTCTAGGCTGTTCTAGGCTGTTGTACCTGTTCTGTTCAAACCCTGACTTTGCAGGGGTTCGTGGTCGACCTAGATCAATTTCGAGATCAGACAGACCCTCCGGTCGTAACATGCACATTGGATTAGTCTGGAACTGTAACAGGAAATCTCGCCCTGAGCCTTACTCCTTCTGCTCGTGATCCATCAGTGACCCCATCGAGATCAGGAGCCCATGATTCTGTTGAAAAGAAGCAATATAACTTGCAATCAAAACAACCACAGTAATCCTCATACGTGCAAGGTTGATGGGAGGCTTTTAAAAATGAGCATCAAATTGCAAAATCAACGGCGGAATAGTATTAATTTTCATTTTTGTTTGGAGGTGGGGAGGGTGGGACTGAAAAGGCAAACAAGATACATTTCAGCTCCACCACGCAGTACACATCATCATCGAAAACGAAATCAAGAAATGATCCTCGCAGTTGTGAACGCAATTTATGTAATTGCGTAAAGAAGCCTAAAAAAAACTCAGGACTTTAACGGGGTTTGAACCCGTGACCTCGCGATACCGGTGCGGTCCTCTACCAACTCAGCTATAAAGCCACTGACGTTGGAAGTAGGCCAATTATGAGTTCATATGTTCCCATGAAAGAAATGAGTGTGAATGATATATGAAAAAACAGCGGTGGGGAAAACCTCGGCAGGAAATCTGGGCAGGAACCATTTCTCAAACTCAAGGTAGCCCATCCTACGAGGCTTTACAATTCGAACATCCCTACTTGCGTTAGCTAACATAAAAGTCACACAGAAGACAACGAAAAATGACATACTTAATAATACTAAAAAGAAAATAACGTAAACCAAACGAGGTGTTGTCCTAGAATGACTTCCCACGTGACATACAAGCTGACGTCCGATCTCACCCTAGATAAGAATTGAAACTATGTGATATGTGCGGTATACAAAGCCATTTAATTATAAGACTCATGTATAGCCCTCCCTTCTACTCATACTGCACTTCGACAGAACTATCCCCAGTCCCCACTGCTCATATGCCGCAGAAATATTTCATTTCCGGCTAATTCGTATTCACTCAAACGCCAGAAACTGGTAATTTTCGATGATTAGACCATTAGTCCTAAGACCAGAGCTGTCAGTTATAAATGTCTGTTGTAGGTCCCTTCTCCCCCACCCAATGCAATGTTGAAGGTCAGAAAAAATTGCGGGTACAGCTTTTCAACATTGGATGTGGGGTGGGGGGATGCCCTGGCCATTGAATTTCGCGCGAATCGTGGTTTGGCGGGTGTGTAAAAAGCCATAATTGCAACTGACAATTTGTCCCAACAATTTTGTCCATGATTGTAGGATGGATGCTGTCTGTACAACAAAGTACAACATATCAGCAATGTTCACTTTCGTGTTGTATTATAGTGCTCACTCTCTTTGAAATCGCGAGGATTCCTCAAGGGTTTGTTTGTTTACAAGTGGTTTCAGTCTTTTCACGAGTTGTCCTTTCTGAGAGTAATAAACGCCGGACCCTGATTAAGCGCCGGCTTCAAATAAAGGCCGTGACCAAACTGCCGATTTTTGAATAAACGCCCGTTGCATTTAATCGAGAAAATATACGGTATCTTTATTCATTTGTCCTGCTACTCCAAACGTTATTAACAGTCCTAACCATTTAACTTTAGTATAGGAATAAAAGGCAGACTGCAGTGACAAACATGACAAAACAACGCAGGCCGTAAAAACTTGGCGTTTCGTATGCTTCAACACACATCTTCAGAAGTGCCGTTTTGTTAAATTATAAGGAACGTTCTTTCGCTTTAAATTTAAATTTAAATTTAAATTTATTTGTAACTTAGCCAAACAGTCACTTCTGAAGATGTATGTTTTAGCATATGAAACGTCAACTTTTAAAAACCAAAGTTTTTACGACCGGCGTTGTTTTGTCACGTTTGTCCCGCAGTGTGCCTTTTATTCCTATACAAGTTGAAATGACCGAAGAATAAGAGTGTTTACTTTAACTTGTATGCATTTCAAGAATTCTAGTTGAGTTCTCTGATGGTAATGAATCATCAGTTAGTGGTTGCGACAATATGGTTGATACTCATAACTGAGCGCATTTAATTCTACAACTAAGCCCAGGTTCCAAGTGCAAAGCAAGCAGTTCCAGTGGGAGGTGATCAGCAACAATCTACTGAAGGCATCCAAACCGCCAGATGATTCCACACTTTCCGATGCACGAGAATACAATAAATATTATACAACCAAGAGAAATAAATATTTTTTAACATGACGTAGTACCTTCTTTATCCTCCCACGTCTCATCCTCTGACTGAGCATCTTCATCCAGTTGTGGCTGTCGCGTTTCCTAAGCTGAGAGTAGTCCCTTGTTTTCCTTTGGGAAAGTAGAACGAGCAAAACACCTGAGCGCACGCGAAAACTGCCTCCCGCGAGGAGTCGCGAGACGCGTTTCGTTTCAATCCTTTTTTTTAAGGATGGTCATTTTCTGATAGCATACCTTATAAATCAATACGAAAGCAGGTACGTATTATCTACGTTCTTATTTTGTCGTCCGGATGTGGTGAGTGTCCTTTTGTCCTATCATATAGTAATGGCCTCGTCCTCATTATCGGAGAGATCGGCTTCGATCTGAATCTGTCTCATAATCAAAATTGATCTCAACTGATCTCAATTTATAGAAGCCACGTGCTCGAAGAGAAGATGTTTGCTCTTGACTTACTTGACTTAATTCTTTAAATTCTCTCCTCTGGGAGAACAGGGCAACGATGTCAGCTCACGGAGTAATAAATCGTTTCGATTTTGTTAAGGTGTTCGAGCGACACCGAAGTCGCTTTCCTATCAACTGAAACTGAAATGGCCTTGATAGAAATTTTTGAAAAAATATCGTCCGGTCAGACAAAGAACTGTTCGAAGTGAAACTACCAAAGCCAAGGCCGGACCAAAATACACAAAAGTTTAATTAACTGGACTACCCAAGAGAGAGTTTGAAGCAGTACAGAAAGATCGAACGAGCACGGATAGGAGTTCAAGATGTCATACAAGTCACGTATGGACAGTTGTTCAGTGGCTGTGGCAGATGGTAACGTTCGACTGAAGGCGAACCTTTGAAAGAAACCAAGAGGTGAGAGGCAGTTTCATGTTGACGAAGATGCCAAATATGCTCTGTTGTAAGAATGGTGACACAAAACGGAACCTGTCTCTCTTGCCGTTCTGCGAGTGGATTCCGCAACTTACCAAGACAATTTGGGCTAGTTTTGACCGGTAAAAAAACTCATCGATACAGTATTTTGCTGGTAGCACCGGGTGGCTCAACACTGCTCAGCGAAGAACTATGAAATGAACCGAAGGAGAGTTCTATGCTGTTGGTGTAGGATAGTTACCCAGAATTCTCTCCGGGCGTGAACGAAGCAAGTGGAGACACACGAAATCGGCTCTCAGAAAGTGCTGAAGCGTGGCTGGCAGAAAATGTGACAGAAAACTTTCATTGCAGCTGCCAAGGAGAGAGCTAGAGGTTTGTTGCAAATGTAGAATTTTGATATTTGTAAAATGTTTTTGATTAAGCAGATATTCATTTTTTAATCGGCAGTTGAAACATATGATTTCCGGTTAGCTCAGTGGTAGAGCACCGGACCACCATGCGGGAGGTCGCGGGCTCAAACACACAGATTCTTTAAATCACTGAGAAGAAAGTGCTACCTTTGTAATGATATCTGCAAATTTCTAGTCTTCTCTAGTCTTCTCGGATAAGGAAGATAAACCGTAGGCCCCGTTTCACAGTACCTTCACTTAAACAGTAAAACTACTACATTTTGAAACATTACTTGAACTAACTAGTAGACCTGTAACAAAACAGTCTCACTTCTTGATAACCCAATTCCACCCAACTCTGCATAACATTTTTTATTCAAATTTGCAGGGGTGTAAAGATATTCAACCACAACTCCTCCTCAAACTGATCTTTTTCATTTACTTCTGCCTGTTGTGACTGTGTTATTCCTTCAGCAGCGAAAAGTCCCCTCTTCTGTGGGGGAGCACTGGGTTGGTGCAGTGGTGAAAGCACCCACCTTCCACCAATGTAGCCGGAGTTTGATTTCCGGACTTGGCGTCATAGGTGGGCTGAGTTTGTTGGTTCTCTAATCTGCTCCGAGAAGTTTTTCTCCGGGTACTCTGGTTTTCCCCTCTCCCCAAAAACCAACATTATTTTGATTTATTTAGAGTTGATTTGACTTTAGAGGGCTGTAAGTTAGAAAACTGTAAAAGGTTATTGCATCGATCTCCCTCTGTAAACTATTATTATTATTTGATGTGACAGAAGCAAATGTCAAACCATTTCATGACTTGTTGAAAGAACTTAAGAGCGAATGTTGCCAATGGTCAAACATTTGGTGGCAACAGCTGAAAAATCAATTTCGCCCATATTTCAAAGTTAAGTAGGCCTCAATGGGAAACAAATCACTACACACTTTGTTTGGCTGAATATCGATTTATTGTCGAGAAAATCGATAATAACCGAATTCCGTCAAAATGCTGCTTTTGGTGCTCAAAATTTAAGACGAATCTCGGAGCGTAGCGTCATCAAATGAAACAGGCTACACAAATAAAAACTACTAAATCTTAAAAAACAACATCAAGCCATAAGTTGGCAACAATTTGAGCTATTCTTGTCCACTTTTTTTCAAAATCTAATTAAATTTATCTCATCTACTTTTAACTCGATTAAAAATAGGTCAAAAGTAACTCCTTATTTAACTATGTGCTACACAAAATAATTGACTGAAAATCTGCCTTTTGGAAGTCGAAGTGTAGTTCTTTTCGTTCTCCAAAGGATTTTTTGGGGAAATGATTCAGCTCGATTTAATCAAATTTAGAAGTTGGATAAAATGCGCTGATTCGACGGTGCCGTTAATTAGTCGGAAATGTACACACATACACGCAAACTCAATATTTTCGCATTTTAAGTCCAATCTACAACTTATTTAACATAATATCCTCATACCCTCATGTTGTTGTGTGAAAGAAGGTGGCTGCAGTCCTAAAATTGTTACATCGTTCACGCAAAAGCAGTATAACTTGGAAGGATAGCGCAACGGCTTCTGATCATGAGCTGTTTACAAAGCTTATTTCGGGGTTTTTGATTTGAGGTTTTTTCTGTTCCCATTTCGTTGAAAAGGAGGCAGCAATTACTTCACATAAGAGATCTTTCCTTAAATATTAGTCTTCAACCGAACAGCGAACCAAATGTAAGTGGAACGTCGCTAGTTCAAGGAAATGTTCTCGTGTGGTGGAATAACGTTAATTAATTCAAAACGAGGTCTACTGAAATTGACAGGAGTGGAACACTGGACTGTGAAACACTTAGGCTTCGGAAAATTAGGTCGAGTTTTAAATTGGCAAAACAAGAGTAAACAAGCATTTAACCCCCATCCTTATTAATTAAAATATCAATGTATTTTGTAAATTTTTTTTTTAGGTGGATAAAGCTCACACTTACGATGAAAAGAGTTTTCAAACTTCCTGTTCTCTTACTTTTCTTTGATCGAATATTATTTTAAAATGAATTACAGTCAAACTGATCAAATGAAATTGAGAGGTTGGTTCGGTAGATACGTGGTTTTTCACGTAATGTAATTATCATTTAGAGGTTTGATATGGCCGAGTAGAATTGCTCTATTTATCAGAACACTACATGACAATTTGATTAGAGCCACCACGAAGGAACCGCGTGGGAAGACCGTTGCCTTGAATAAAGGTAAGGATTTTTCCAAAATCAGAAAAAGAACCCAAAGAGATGGTGCTTATCGTTTTCAATTCTGTTTTCCGTTATGATTTTTCATTGACGAGAGAGTGGAGGCTGCGGAGGTAAGAAAATTTCCCACGTTTCGTTTATACATTTTTTATTCGTTGATTAATTGATTTATAAGTGTTTTTTAAAGAAACTGATATATTGAATTTATTTGTTTTCTCTTTACTTTCATATTAATTTCTATTGATTGTTTGTTTCATTGATTGATTGATTGATTGATTTATTGATCGATCGATCGATCGATCGATCGACTGATGTTCCGGAATTCTCAGGAATGGTCCCTGTTCCTTCCTTTATCGACGCCCGTCAATTGTCAATAGAAATTCGCACGAAGCACTGTCAAAACACTCGCTCGAAACACTGTCAACTGCGTCGCGTGTGGTTTTTTTTAATATGGATGTCTACTGCTCGCTCAAAGCTATAGTTGGAGGAAACTGTGGTCTCGACAGACGATCCAGAAAACACGAAAAGGTAATTATACCTCTACTAGCCTGTTCAAAGCGGATTGATAACCATTCAACCAGTTTCGGTTTTTCCGGGCCAAAAGACGAAGTTGACCTAATCCTCAGCCGAGCAGCCATATTCTCTTCTCCTGTTAACATACATTCTATGACAATATGTCCCTCGCATCGTGCAAAGCTTGGTTTGGGGTGGACGAGAGGCGCTAGTACGAGGTGCAGAGTTCCATCTGAAATATCAAATCATGGCAAAAGTGACAGAACCTGGCCAAAGTGCGATAGAGGAATAGGGAAACAGGATTCTCAAATCATATTAAAGAGAACAGGAGTGTTTCTTCAAGTTGGCTCAGGTGAACTGACTTTTTGCATGCTTATCTATTCAACTCACCAGACATTTATTCTTGTTTCCTACAAATTGCATAATTAACTTCTGACAGCTCTTGATTTCCTTCAGGTATTTGCGTAACATGTCGAAAAACCCTACGAGCCCTCGTTACAGACGAGAAAGAAGCAACTACTGTAACTTCACCATCTGTCACCATCCAGGCCGTTAATATTGCTGAACAGATGAAAATGCTTACTCTGGTAAGCTTTGACCACATTTCTTAACTTGCAGTGTTCGTGCCAATGACATACTACACGCCAGGTTCAGAAAGACTATTCTCAGAAACTTGTCCCAGGATCTAGCCCCCTTTTGCATATATATGTTTATACCAGGAGGCTGGTTACAGAACCTTGATGCAAAACAATATAATAAGATCCATCTCTATACTCGTGTTATCTACATTTTAAACTTTAAATTAGTGTTATGTTATGTTATGTCATGTTATGTTATGTTATCTAATGGAAAGCGAAATAATAATACAAGAAATATCTTGGAGTTTATGAATTTCTTTTCCTTTTTTCGATTCAGAAAGAAGCGGAAGAGGAGATAGGAGAGGAGCCTCATGAAGTCTCTTTCACTTCAAAGTTAAGGCCCACATTAGCAGCAAGTCTTTACGAGCCGTCTTTCTCCGAGGAAAAAAGTGGCTCACCAAGAGAAAAGCTAAACGAGTTCCTCACTTCAAGGGATATTAGTCCAATCCGCCATTCTTTGGAAAAACCGTGGGTAGAAGCATCCGAACGGGCAAAACGTATTATACCCGAAAGGCGCGACAAACTGTTAATGCATGTTTGAATGAAATTGCCCCTGAGGACTCTGAAATGCTGCTCTCCTCACTGGTTAAATCAAAGCTTGAAGAAACTACTATCGACTCCTCTCTAATGGAATGTCTCACTGAATGTTACAACAATGCGACTCACTGGAGCACTCGAAGACAGATTTTATCCATCATGGCAGACAAACTGACTTTCAAGGATTTGCAGAGATGGATGCCTAACTTATCCAGGTATCGCTTTAACATAGCTAGACATCATTTATTGCTCCATGGTCGAGGCTCCAAAGTTCCTTCTGTTAAAATCACGAGGATGTATATTGCGCCAGAGAAGCTCGATCATTTCTTGTCATTTATTACGAGTACTCACATTATACAAGATCTACCTTTTGGCGAGAAAACATTAAAGCTTTCATCAAATGTCGAAATAAAGGTTCCCAATGTTGTGAGAAATCTCATCCCTGAGCAAATTGTGCTGCAGTATCTTAGCTACTGCAAAGATGTGGGTTTCACGCCAATGAGTCGTAGTACGCTATGCAAAGTGCTCAGTGTATGTTCCGCTTCCACGAGGAAATCCCTGCAGGGGTTAGACTACGTTTCAGCAGCTGGTGCCAAAGCGTTTGACGAATTGGAAAAGGTGGTCGACAAACTTGGAGATGACTATGGAAAGGGCTTCACATGGGCCAAAATACAGAAAGAGCAACTTCAACTAGCTAAACGCTACCTAAAAGGTGACTACAAGGTAAAGATTTTCTGCGAGTGCAGTAGCTTTATTTTAACAAAAGAAAAATAGCAGTCATATCTTTATATTACCCTAGAGTCAATGTTCACCATGGTACGGAAATCTCCTTTGACGAAACGCAAACCACTCAACCGGAAATTTCGGAAATTCCAAGAAGAATATCAAATGGAACCGAATTCAGTTTACCGTTAAGAAATTTCGAAAACTTGGGTATACTTCGTGAGGTTGTCCTCTCTTTCTGAAATTCCGGAAAATGCTGTTGTTTATTCATAAGTAAGAAAGTCAATGTATGATTTGGGCGTATTTTATAATTATTATTTGAAACATATGTAAGATTGTAAGTATAGGGTTCTTCGCTTCCCGAAAAACAGCTGAATTGTATCGTTCATGATTTGCAATTTCTACTAACCATTGTAAGTAGAAACAACCTAGTATAACGATGCTGAGGCTGCGATCCTTTTGGTCATCACCAAGAATCGCGACCTCTGGGCGGGTCCAACACCTGACGTACTCGATAAATGGACCTCCCGTCAAATTTGGCAAATCTGATTGGCCCAGAATGCGAACGAATACTTTGCGCATGCTCAGAAAATCAGGTCCGACAAGAGGTCGCGATTCTTGGTGCTGACCTAAAAGATCGTGGCCTCTAAGGACGAGAATTTCTGTTTTCGCGTCTTGAGAAGGTCTTACAAAATGGGACTGTTACCAGATACATCGTCCTTAGTCTGTACACGCCCTGCCTTGACAACAGATGTCATCTTGACATATCAACTGTTTTCTAGTTCCATTATCTGCGTTAAATACCTGTTTCTATTTTTAAAGGTCCACGTCTCAAATGAGTCCATGATCCCTGATCATTGTCGTGCTTACGCTCTGAGCTATCCTCAAGATAACGATTACATCAAGATATGTGATCACGAGCACAACACAAGATGTGACAGATGCGAAATTCTCCCTACTGTATTTCATGAAATCCATGAAGTCCTTGGTAGTGTTGACTGCGATGAAGAACGAGACGAGATGGAGTACGAAATGACACAAGCAAGACAGAATACTCAAGCTTGGAAGTCCCACCTTCTTCGGGCGATAAACCAGGATGCGGCAAGGCACGAAATCCTTGAAAATCTTGATGCAAAGTCCGTTTTTCTCACTATGGATTGGGCAATGAAGTTCTTGCCAAGAAAATTCCGTGAAAGCCAAAGCGACTGGTTCGGAAAGCGTGGAATTCCTTGGCATATCAGTGTAGCTATGAGAAACAATGCCCATCATGAAACTGAAATGTTAACTTTCGTGCATTCTTTTGAAAGCTGCATTCAGGACAGTTCAACTGTTCTTGCCATTATTGACGACGTTCTCACTCAACTTAAAGAAATCATGCCAGAAATAAATTCTGTTTACCTCAGGCAAGATAACGCGGGGTGTTATCATTGCGCGTCAACGTTACTATTGGTCCATCGAGTGGCAACCAAGCATGGAATCAACCTGAAGCGCGTTGACTTTTCAGACCCCCAAGGTGGAAAAGGCTCATGCGACCTTAAGGCCGCCACAATAAAAAGCCACATGAGAATCTATCTCAATGCTGGCCACGACATCGAGACAGCCTCGCAAATGATGACAGCCATTGAGTCATCTGGCGGAATGGCTGGAGTCAGCGTGACAGTGAGCGGTCCACAACCTACTGCAAAGTCTACGCCGGTGAAGTGGGAAGGAGTAAGTTTCATTAATAACATTGCATACTCCAACGAAGGTGTGCTAGTATGGAGAGCGTATGGAGTTGGTTGCGGTAAATTTTTACCTTGGAGCAGTTTCCGTGAACAAAGCAGTAGCCCTCTTCCTCAGTTAAACAAGCATGCAGATAATGGGAACTCCAACGTTTCTTTTCAAACCGTCAAAGCTAGACGACGCGATAAGCAAACAGCGGAATTGGCAAAGGCTTCAGCAACAGAGAATGGCAGTGACGACGAAACTAACTGTGAAAAAGGAAGCCGACTGTTTAATTGTCCAGAGGAGGAGTGTATCAAATCCTTCCAACAATTCTCGTCCTTAGAAAAACATCTGGAGTGTGGCAAACACAAGTATGCCCTAGAACACGAAACGCTGTACGACAAAGCAATGACATTATACGCAGCTAGACTGGAGCATGGAGCTGGTGTTGTTCCAGAAACTGTGGATGAAGATGTATTCATGTCGTTAGAGGGTGAAGGTCCAGCACTATCGATGGGATGGGCTCTTAAGTCAGCAACAGCAACAAGAAGAAACCTCACCGATGCTCAGAAAAACTATCTTACTGAAGTGTTCCAGGAAGGTGAACGCACCGGAAAAAAGGCTGATCCTACTAACATTTCGAAGGCAATGCGAAGAGCCAAGCACAGTGATGGCTCCAGTATCTTTGAAAAGGACGACTTCCTCACACCTCTGCAAATAGCAGGATTTTTTTCTCGCTTAACAGCGAAAAAAACTTACAGCACTGGCGGTGAAGACATTGAAAGACATGAGGCAAACACAGAGAAAGACATCCAAGAGCTGACTGAGGAAGTAATGAAGACTTTTGCTCTACAGCATCCAATCATGTTTGACAAATACAACATTTGTGAAATCGTGTGCCAGTCCAGGCTATCAAAGTTTTCCTTAGGCATGCTCCGGGAGATTTGCACCGCGCTTGAACTAGACGTATCTTCAATAACCAGCAAGCGCAAGCAGCCCTATATGGATATTCTGCAAGAATTAGTTGACAAGTGTGGTTGTAAAAGCATTAACTAAATGTCTTATACAAACAAGGCTTGAATTCCTGGCCTGCGAAAAGATTCGTTCCTCCTCCGTATTTTTAAAACGCGACCTACATTCCCCAAGCCACGTGTTTCACAGTCCAATGTACAATTCTTGCACAGATGTCACGGATTTCAGTAGAATTAATTAGCGTTATTCCGCCACACGAGAACGTGACCCTGAACTAGCAACATTGCGCTTACATTTGGTTCGCTGTTCGATATTTAAGCAAAGATCTTATGTGAAGTAATAACAACCTCCTTTTCAACGAAATAGGAACAGAAAAACCTCGAATCAAAACCCTGAAATACACTTTGTAAACAGCTCATGACCAGGAGGCGTTGCGCTATCCTGCCAAGTTATACTGCTTTTACGTGAACGATGTAACAGTTTTAGGACTGCAACCCTCTTCTTTGATACAACAACATGAAGGTATGAGGATACTATGTTAAATAAGTTGTAGATTGGACTTAAAATGCGAAAATATTGAGTTTGCGTGTATGTGTGTACATTTCCGACTAATTAACGGCGCCGTCGAATCAGCGCGTTTTACCGAACTTCTAAATTTGATTAAACCGAGCTGAATCATTTCCCCAAAAAATCCTTTGGAGAACGAAAAGAACTACACTTCGACTTCCAAAAGGCAGATTTTCAGTCAATTATTTTGTGTAGCACATAGTTAAATAAGGAGTTACTTTTGACCTATTTTTAATCGAGTTAAAAGTAGATAAGATAAATTTAATTAGATTTTGTAAATAAATGGGCAAGAATTGCTCACATTGCTGTCAGCAAATGTTTCGATGTTGTTTTTCAAGATTTGATAGTTTTTATTGGTCCAGGTTGTTATATTGGCTTGAGCGAAGCTTCGAGATTCGTGTGAAATTGTGAGCTCCAAAAGCGGTATTTTGACGGAATTCAGTTACTATCGATTTTCTCGAAAATAAATCGATATTCAGCCAAACGAAGTATGTAGTGATTTGTTTCACTCTAAGGCCTACCTAACTTGAGAATATGAGCCGAATTGATTTTTTGGCTGTTGCCACTATATTTTGAAAATGTTCGATTTTTGCCCACATTTGCTCTTAATTATTATTGGCTTCGATATGAGTAACACTGTGAAACTTGTTGTAGACTTTGAAGTGTCTGCATTCTCTTCTTATTGAAGTTTGTTTTCTTTTAATTTGCAATTTTGCTTCTGCATATTACAGTATACAGTAGCATATTAATAATAATAATAATAATAATAATAATAATATAGGTTCTTATTAAGCGCGTTTTACATCATGATGAGAAAAAGGAAAAAAATCGAAAAACCTCTAGCCTATGTAACATATTATACATCAAACATTGCAAACAAGTATAAAAATCAATGGAAAAATATCCTAAATAGAAATGTTTTAAGTTTTGTCTTAAACATAGCAACACTGCGTATCAGTTCCTGACTGGTGTATGACAGTTCCTGAAGTTCTGTCCATGATGAAAACTTGGACACAAAAATTGCAGTATTATATTCTCCATCTCTGAAAATTGAAAGAGTCTGCTAATGTATTCAAAGATGTGAAAGAAGCCCATACTTCGAGATTTCAATCAATGTTTATTTAGAATGTAAAAACTCTTCTCATGAATATTCCTTGCAAAGTCGGAATCACTCGCATGGTTTGTGTGTACTCTTTCAATAAATACATACTGTAACACGATTGAGTGTCCTGTGCAGCCTTAAATGGTACCTTAACTAACATTAATTTATTCATATTAAGTCAATTAAGCCCTACCTCTTCTTGGAGGGCAGGGTTTTCGCTGTAAGCTTCCATGAGATCCATCTGGATTCCTCTCTGAGCAGAGGAACGCTTCTTCATCTCCTTGTAATTGGGACGTGGCTTCTGTTTTCTCTTCTTCATGTCTTCCCTCAAAATGGCGTCTGTTCAGTTAATTGAAGTATTAACCTTAACTTAGTCTGGTATTTACTTCTTATTTACTTCTTTTTTGTTGTTGTTGTATTGTGATGAACTGCAGGAGACTATAAATAAAGCCAATAAATGAGTTGCCAGTTCCCAGGCCCTTTTCATTTTTTCCACTTTTTGTAAAGACTCATGGGATCCCCAGGGGGCAAACAAATATCACCGTGAAAATTAAAATTTCCTCCTTACTTGGTATGCATTTTTAACTAAAAATGGGGAATAAAACAGAGCATGCTTTTACCATGAAACTGATTTTACCATGCCATATCTCTGTGGATCAATGACACCAAAAGCGATTAAAATCAAGACACAATTAGGAGCCTTGTTAAGTTCAAACCTTTCCTTAATTCAATCTCCATCAGAAGCTTCATCATGCAAAAAGTTATGCATGATCTAAGTCCTGCTATCGTTCATGCATTTTCATCTTCTGGTACCCATTGGCCAGCCATTAATTGTTGTTCAACTCCAATCCCATTTAAACTGTTTCAAGAGAATCAAAGATTGAATTTGTCGATCTGTGTTAAAACAAGGACCGAGTAGCCCAGTTGATTCACCAACATCGACCAATGTTGAAACCGCTTCTTTATCAGACCAACCTAACATGTGCAATGATGCAGTAACTTTGTCTCCAAACACCAACCTATTCAGACTGTAAATGATACCACTGCTGATTCACTTTATTCTACCGAAAATCTACAGTAACTACTAAAAGTGATCTCAAGCCATCATCTACTTCTGCAAACCAACATAAACTTGATGTAAAACCATGCATCTACAACTGCACATCACCTAACAACAATTCGAGACCATCCTCATCTGGAAAACAACATAAGGTTAATTGGATACCATCTACCACTGAAGGTAAAACTCCACCTGCTCTATTCACGTCACACTTCATCTTATACACACCCGCCCCCTCTTAAATGAGCACCCTCCTCCCCTCCCACTCACTTTCGTAATTTTAATAAATAGTAGAGATACAAGAAAACCCTGTTTCTCTTGTCACTTTATTATTAATAGTCTTTTAAACTTCAACTACACTGGCATCAGTACATGAAGGAGAACAGTACATTTCCCTTCAAGTCCCTTACAGTTATTTCTATCTCCTTGTGCTTTTAGAGTTCTTCTATGTGCATTAGGCAAAATAAAGTTACAGTTACAGTGTCCTCCTCAATTTTAACCACTCTCCTTCAAATACAGCCTGTAAGCGTCCTCCCTTTTGGACAAAATTTTAAATAAGAGCCTGGCGCTTATTAACAAGGAAGTATGGTATTCTTTTGTAAATGTCAGACACTATTAAAACAAAAAAAATTCTTTGGTCCAAGACACAATAAGCCGCTGCTCATCACATTTTAAAGTAATAATAATTATTAAGTCTTATTAATGACAATAGGTGACATTAGAATCATTTCTTCACTGTTGTGAGGATATTCATTTAAGGGTATACATGTAATGGTGAATTCATGACTGAATGGCTTACAGATAAACATTGATGCACAGGTTAATAAAGCAAATTAAACCATATAGAGAAAAGACTTTGTCATACATAATTTTGGTTGATTTTGGCTGACCCAGCTGAATGCAAACTGGAGCAAGTTTACTCTTGATCGATTTCAGCAATTTTTCCCCGACAAGTTGTGTTTATTTCAATGGCCTATCTGTCTCAGAATTTTAAACACATAAATAACACTCAGGGCCTAACTACCTTATTATAGGAAAGTAATGATGCATTTGACAACGCAAAGAAAATTTGTTGCACAAAATTAATGTGAATTTTCCAGACCATTTATATACATCAAATTAACGCAAAATTTGCAAGCACAATGTGTGCCTAACTTTATTTTATGCAAATTTGCTGCAGCAATACAAACATCTCAACATACATATATATCTAAAGGAAAAAACAGCAGTCATTGCTACCTCATTGTTATCAAGTTATTTGTCACTGGTTTAAGAGGTAATCACGTGTTTCGTACAAGCTGGAAGCCTTTCATGAAGCAAAAACTTTCAATTAAGCAAGAAAAAGATAATAAACACGACCGGTTTGCAGTGGACAAACAGTTCTGCCAGGAATGCTATTCGCTTCCACTGTTGGGCATATTTCCCTAAAACTGAGCCAATATATCAAACTATTAGTTTGGTTAGGTTGTATCTCATTAGAATCATCACTGCTTTCTTCACAAAGACACTCGAATCTTTCTTTCACTTTCACGTGCAGCAGTCCTTGGCAAGCCATTTTCTTCACCACAGAGTACAGTAATTACAACTTTGTCAGGACCAAGTTCGACCCTTGATCTTTTCTTTTGATGCAATTTAACGAATTCGAAGTCGTTTGCTCGTATGGTGGGAAATTTCTTGCCGACAGATTCCATGACTCGTCCAGCATTATCACACCATTGGCAATGACGCGAGTCCCGTTTTAAGTTATGCTCTTCGCCGAGAATTTTTAGAGGACCCCTCCCCCTGAAAACCACTCTCTAGTGATGGTGGCCTCATCAATATTTATTGAGTCTTACTTCGATTGATAAACGGGGCAGTAGCTCGTAGCGTCTCTAACCGATTCAGGCAATGATTGGTCCCACTAGATGTGCTGTTTCTGATCACACATTATGTTTCTAGCATGATCTAGTGATCTCTGTACAGAAGTATCAGTGCGCTAGTGCAACTTCAAGCCTGATTGTTGGAACCTGAAGCCTGTTGCATCTGGGAATTTGCCGTCGATGCTGTTCCGCGAGGGATGTTCGAGGCATTTTCCAACATTTGAGCAACACGTTTAATTTTATCTTCTGTCCTCTCCATCATGCACAACAAAGCTCCAGAGTACCCCACTGCACAACAAAGCAAAACAAAGCTCCTGAGTACCTCACTGAGGCATTTCGCCTAGTTCGTGACAGTACTGCTTATAACCTCAGAGACTCTAACTTTAATTTAGCACTTCAAAAACCCAACACCGAAAACTTAAAGAAAAGCTTTTCATACTGTGGTGCTAAGTTATTGAATTCCCTTCCATCTTCGATTAAAGCAGAACCGTCTCTTGAAGTCTTTAGGAAATCTTTATTCACACTGGGTCTCCATGACATCAATCAATCAATCCATCTTTTTAGTTTTTGTTTACTTGTTTTTCATGTAATTTTTATTCAGTATGTCTTATGATATTTCATTGCCTGCATGGCTTTCTTGGAAACCAATTCCATGTAATTGAAGAAACTCCGTGTTGAAATAAAAATGTCTGTCTGTCTGTCTGTGTGTCTGTCTGTGTGTCTGTCATAGTCTCCTTCGCAGCCGTTTTTGTTTTTGTTTTTGTTTTGGGGTGTCTCGCAACACTTCTCTGTGGTGAAGAAAATGGCTGGGCAAGGACTGTTGTGCATGAGGCCAGATTCAGACGCCGAACTTTTCATGAGCGGAATTTAATTTGAATGAACAAAATTAATAATAATAATAATAATAATAATAATAATAATCTCCAAAGTGAGTGAATTAAGAAATACATATAACATCAAATTGAAACTCGGAAAAAAATCAAAGTTCCAGATGGGATTTGAACCCACGACCCTCCGCGATCTAGCCAGACGCTCTAACCACTGAGATAATGGAGACTCTATGGTGAGCAAGGGTGAAATGTGGGCTTTTGACTGGAACCGCATCACGCGGTCACACAGCCGAATCATGACTAGCACAAATGACTCATAACTGCATCACGCAGTCACATTAAGGCATATCGAAGATGCAACCAACCAAACCTCCAAAGTGAGTAAATTAAGAAATACAACATGATAGAAATGCATATAACATCAAATTGAAACTTGGAAAAAAATTCCTTTTTTTGATACGAATCCCAACTGGTCGTAGGTAAACCAGTTGGCTATTTACAAGGATGAAAAAAATCCGAGTTTCAATTTGATGTTATATACATTTCTATCATGTTGTATTTCTTAATTCACTCACTTTGGAGGTTTGGTTGGTTGCATCTACCATATGCCTTAATGTGACTGCGTGATGCAGTTATGAGTCATATGCGCCATGATATGCCTTAATGTGACTGCGTGATGCAGTTATGAGTCATATGTGCTAGTCATCATTTGGCTGTGTGACCGCGTGATGCGGTTCCAGTCAAAAGCCTACCCTTGCTCACCATAGAGTCTCCAGTAGCTCAGTGCTTAGAGCGTCCGGCTAGATCGTGGAGGGTCGTGGGTTCAAATCCCATCTGGAACTCGGATTTTTTTCCGAGTTTCAATTCGATGTTATATGCATTTCTATCATGTTGATAATAATAATAATAATAATAATAATAGTAATAATGATGATAATAATAATAATAATAATAATAATAATAATAATAATAATAATACTTTGTAGGGGTGACACAATTACTTGTAGCTCAGTAGTTTCCATTGTGGCCCACAAATAGCCTAGACACAAATAATGCAAATAAACTCAACATGATAAGAATCCCAACTGGCCGGAGGCAAACCAGTTGGCTATTTACAAGGATGATTGAGGACTTGATCCAGGGACTACCCAGAACAAGAGCAGCTAGCGACCAGAGCAGGATTTGAACCCGGGGCAACCGCATTGAAATCCATCACCCTAACCGCTCGGCCATCCTTCCCCTCAAAATTACGCCTGTTGGTTCAGAAGTCGAACTTAATTTGCCGTTCCGCAGGCGTTGCTAATACAGTTCTGAGTAAAACTGCTTAAATACATAATATCATAATTTATGCATTAGGTTTGGCACATGAAAAGTAGAACCTAATCAAACTAATAGTTTGATTAAGAACTTCAGCGTGCGCTTCTACAGTTTTCGCGACAAAATTACAAAATTGCAAGAAACTTGGGCGAGTCTTTTCTAAATCAAAATCTTCTTCGCTCGCCATGTTGTCGCTACAAAAGAACTGGGCACTCTCTCGTACTCAACCTACTCTGGTTTCTCTTGGCCGCGCTCGGCCCAGGAAGATTGAGTAAGATTTTCCGGTTTAAACAAATATTTCAAGGTTTGGATTGAATCAAAACTCAAGGCATTGGATTAAATGATAATAATCAAAAGATTGAATTGAATGAAAACTTATATTTACGATTAGATTGAATGACTGACTGGTTTAAATAAAACCAATATTTGGTGGATTGTGGATTGAATGAATTTTCACTGGTTTAAATTAAACCAATATTTGGTGGATTATGGATTGAATGAATTTTCACTAGTTTAAATTAAACCAATAATTGGTGGATTAAACATATATTTCAAGGATAAAATTTTGCTACAAACGGCTTGCCATACCGTACAGAGGAGAAGACAAACATGGTATTCAAATGCAAACGATGCAGCACGAAAAAAGCGATCTGCCTCAAAAGTCTTATGATGAAACTTCTCCTTCATTGGAAAGCTTTGGCAAAGCTGGGAATAAGGTTGAAAGATTAAGGGGTTCATTGCTTGGTTTCATGAGAGAGACAGAACCGGCAACCCCTACAGCTGTAATACATTTTGTGAAAATATGTTACCCACACGCGAGCGATGATCTGCTTAAAAGAATTGGCACCAGGGGCGTGGAGAATAGCGGGGACGGCCCAAACGACGTCATCATTGTTGGGCCAAGAGAGGGGGAGGTCGGGCCCCAAGATCATCGTCAGAAGGGGTATGGTTTCGACTTTTCCTCCAGCTTTTTGGAAAATGAAAAAATTCTCAGTCCAAAAGCTGAAGAAAACAGACAAAAAATTCCGTAAAGCACAGCAAGATTTGGCTGCAGAAAAGCGGCAGTTCAAAGAGTATCAAAACGTAGATGCAGAACTTGAGAAACGAAACCAAAATCTGCAGAAACTTGAAAACGATCTTTCCAAAACAAAAGCTCGCCGTGAGCAGTTGGAAGATGAGAGCGGTTCGGTAATGAAAAAACCAAACAGAAATCGAGAGGGAAAAGATCCTGGAAAATAATGTTAAAAGAGACATTGCAGCTGAAAAAGAAAAAATCGCGGAACTCCGAAAACAAAACAAAACCAAGGAAAGAGTGGAAAAAGCCGTTGAAGAAAAGACCGCACAGCTTGCTCGATTTAAGGAACAAACCTCTGACTGGGAAAACCGCCTCAACAGCCCTCGATGACCTTAACAAACAAGAAACTGAGCTTCAGGAAAAATAGAGCAAGACCAGGCGATAATCGATGATCCAGACACCTCACCTTCTGATAAAGCGGCCGCGAGGGAAAGGGTGGAGGAAAACCAACAAGAGCTCGGGCGTTTGCAAACGCAGATTGCGGAAAGAGAAAGGGAGCTCCCACTTCGCGAAAAGGATCAAAGCTATCTTTAAAAAATACGGCGTAACAGTAACAGCTATCGTTCTCGAGCTCGCTGTCGGAGTCACGATTGGGGCCGTAGCTGGTGCTATAACCAACTCTTTCAAAGCCCTCGGTAAAGGAATGGCCAAAGGCTTGAAAGCTATTGGCCAAAAAACGGCTTCGATTTTCCCCTGCCTTATTGGCACAATTGTTTCTTTCCTTTTCAAAACCGCCGGCCAGGCCATCGGCTTTCTGGCGGAGCACACATGGCTGCTGATTTTGGCTGTGGTAGCCTTTTTGGTAGAAAGGTATGTCAAGAAAAATCGATAATTCACCGCATTGAAAATACCAAGACACCGGCTATTGCTACTGGCCCGACCGCAGTGATTATTTTGTTCACGTCGTGGGCATCATTTCCAGATCCGGCCAGTTTGGTTGGTTCTTCTGTATCCCCATGTCCTGTTTCAGGAGAATTAGGGGATTGGTTGGTTGGTGGTTGGTTTCTCTTTTTGGCCCGGGTGGCTTTCAGATTTTGTGCTTCGACGGCAGTTTTGTGGATTGGGTTGGAGGGGTGGCTGTTTGGTGGGTTAATCTTGGAAGGCCCACCCGCCATCAAGTGAAGAGCCGCTTTTTTGTGCTCTGATTCACGTCGTTGTTTATCCCAAGCTTCATTCCCGCTCCGGCTTGTTTGAGCTGGTTGTTGTAACCAACCGTGCTTTCTGTGTTTATTATCATGTGACCCGGCATGAGCCAGGTTCGCGGACAAACGCCGGGATTTAGTCTGACCTTTGCCTCATCAACAGCCAACTGATAACGCTGCACGCTCTTTGCCAGGTCTGGTTGGCTTATCGCATCTTCAACCAAAACAAGGAACTCGTTTCGCACCTCCCCGCGCGCGCCCTCCATTTCCCAGAATGCTACTTCGAACATTAACCTGGGCGCCCAAAACACAGTAAACAAACGCCTCTATCGACTGGTTTATTCTGGACAAGCCCGCCTGTGTAAGGCCGTTGGCTTCGTTGGGGTAGAACCAATCCGCCTGCCCGTCGGCAACACTTTCAGGTGCGATGTAGAGAATGGCATTCCCTTTGTTCGTAGCCCGGGTATTTTGCTCCTGTTTTAAAAGGGCCGCGGACCCAAATGTAAACACTGCCCAGACCGTGATTCGTATGCCACTTGTGAAACGAAAATCGTTTGACGGATCAATCCCAAACTCATTACAAATTCTTTTGTATAAAGCCTCATCATACTTGTTGTTTGTCTGACTGAAAGTTGGGTCGTCGGGCAAAGCGCTTATATTCTGAATCCCGCCCATCTGAAACAGGATCCGCCTGACAGTGAAATAAACGTGGAACTGATAGAAAGCCATTACCTGGCGTGGCAAATTCAGAGTTTTGCCTGAAAAGCTTTTGTGATCTTTATCGAAAATCTCACGACTAATGCCGCAACCGGTTGTCGCGCACCAAACTGCAAAGTTAAGCTGTTGCGGCCAGTAGCTCAAATTTGGGCCCACTAGCCATTTTTTTGCCTCTTTTCCTGAATGGTGAGTCAGTTTGGTTTTTTGAAATATATCTCTGAATTTCGTCGTCAATGTTGGTCGGGTGTTACATAAATGTCGATTGAGTTGCTGAATATTTTTTGCAAACTACTCTGGGTTGATTCGTGAAAGGGGATAGCTGGGATTGGCAAACTTGAGCCTTTCAAACCGTTTTCCGTCAGCTGTTGTGAAAACCACCTTTGGGTGTCAGCCCCAGCGATTTTTTAATTTCTGGGCCCCAATATTTGCTGTATGAACCGAAG
Source organism: Pachyseris speciosa (assembly GCA_016490735.1). Classification (NCBI taxonomy): domain Eukaryota; kingdom Metazoa; phylum Cnidaria; class Anthozoa; order Scleractinia; family Pachyseridae; genus Pachyseris; species Pachyseris speciosa. The sequence continues at coordinate 1,726,735 of JAEMWC010000002.1, read as the reverse complement.
ACGCTTTTCAGATAACCTGGCCCCGCTTTGAAATAAATTTCTGCTGTTGCCTTGTGGTCATCGGCATAGTTGGTCTGTGCGGCGAATTTGCTCTTGTCGGCATTCGGAAATGTCGCGAAAAAAGCGGCCCAGGCTTTGTCCTCAGCTGCTTGTGCAACCTTTTTGGCTTCTGGTGACTTCACCCATTTCCACAAAGCCTCCATCTTTCTACGCAATACCGCAATTTTTCAACTGAATATTAATGTGCGGCTTGAAATAAGATGGTTGTAGTCACAATTGTCACGACAGACAACCCCTGCACCGTCTATTTTGACGAGCCGCTTCCAAAAGCCGATTATGTCGGGCTTATTTCGTGCTCGCTTTGCAATTCGTGGCTCAATATGAAAACCTCTGAGAGAATTTGGTTGTTGAATGACCAGTTAAGACCTGTTTACACAGAAGGGTTTCCTCCAGGACATTACACCCCAAAAGGTCTGGCAAAAACCCTCAATTCGATTTTTACAGAACTCGACGTCAAAGTAACAGCCGAAGCGAATAGTCCCAGAGGCGCCGTGGTGATTAAAAACCCTGAAAGCAAAAAACTTCAGTTTTCTCAAAATTTGCAATACTTTCTTGACGTCCCCTGGTGGCTTGAAACAGATGCCTTTATTTCAAAGCTCAACGTCCCCAGTGTATTCTTTGTGTACTGCGGTTTGGTCGGCCCGGCCCAAAATTTGTTGACTGGGAAAAAAACGACCCTGCTTACAAAATGTGACGTACGGTGGCCCACAGGGGCAAAACACAACTCAATATTTGGATGAAAACACAACAAAATTTCGTGGTGCAAAACAACGTTTCGTGATACAAAACAATATTTCCTAAAACACAACAAAGTTTCGTGATATAAAACAATATTTCCTGAAACACAACAAAGATTCGCGTACACAACAATTTTTCCTGAAACACAACGAAGTTTCGGGTTACAAAACAAAATTTCGTGATACAAATTTTCTTCCTGAAACACGACACAGCTTCGCGATGCAAAACAAAATTTCAGGAGACTGGTAACAAACTCGGGCAACTTCAGATCACGTGATTGAGTTCACCTTTCGCCGCCATGTTCTCTCTGGGCTTGGATGCGGAAGGATTATAAATATTGTCCTGGATGGGGAAAGACGTCGCTTAAATCTTTCATCTACAGGCTCAGCTGAAGGTTCAAGGTGTGCGTCAGCAAGTTAACTGGATACTTTTAATTAGTTTTAAGCGAAAGAAAGTCCACCGAAAGGGGACCTAAATTAAGCTTATGTCGAACCTTCCCGGGAGATGATATATGGAGCATCATAGTCATCATAAAGTTCCTGTGGTCCATGAAATATCTGTCTGTAAAGCACTATCGCATGTGAAAAGGACAACAAAGAAATGGTTATGTCACTCTTTACTTACTGTATTCATGTTTGAAGTGTTGCTGCTTACATTAAATACTTGAGCCAAATTGATAGACTACAGAAAATGGCATTTAGATTCGGGTATATTCAGCAAGTAACATCGGTTCAACAGGTTGTTAAAGAAAGAAATTTTAGGCTGTGGAATAGAATTGTTGATACTCCTTCGCATCCCCTGCAGGACCTTCTTCCCCCAATTAGGAGCAGGGCTCTACGCGGTAGGTGGCGTCCTTACCAGGTCCCATGTGTTAGTACTGAGAGGTTCAAGAAATGTTTTGTAAATAGGTGTCTCTGATCTAAATAGATTGTAATTAGTATTTTTAAGGCTGTTTTTACTATGATTTTTACTATTACATTGTAAGTTTTAAAGTCTTTTTAAAAGCTTGAATAAAGACCATTATTATTATTATTTTATTATTTAATAATAAATTAATAATTGCAATTATTTATTGTTTTGTAAATATTTGATGAATTGTTAAATAAAATTGTTGTTCGTTACTTTATAATTTTATTATTGTTCGTTAGTAAAAAGAACAAGAAGAGAAAGATGACAGAGGTTAACACTGTCATTTATCACACTTGCTTTCACGAAAGACATTCTGAAACATGTTGGAGGAAAGTCTGTACCTCTCAAGATCAGCAAGTCTGCGTCTGCAGAAACTGTACGTGAACAGGCCTTAATGCACATGTCATTGGCTTCCCCATGGGGTCGATCCCCGGGCTAACGATTTATTACAATTGAAGGGCTTGGTGGAAAACTATGCTAAGTGGATTTTTAGGTGAACGCGTTTTTTAACCACATAAAAACAAGCCTATATGCAAAAAAACAGCAATTGTGGAGCAAAATAAAAAAAAAACTCCCAAAAATCCACTTTGCGTAGTTTTCCACCAAGCCCTTCAAATTGTAGCATACAAAAGAAAAACCAAGGGATGAAATGCAAAAGCTCCGGAACCCCATATTGAAGCAGATCAACAATGATACTAGAATGATAATGATACGGATTAAAATTATGGAGGTAATAAATTATGGTGACAAGTATAAAATTATTATTATAACAATAATAATAGTCGGCGAGACTAATAGAGAGACTATGAGACTAATAGAGACTAATGAGACTATGAGACTATGAGACTAATTACTAATTCATAAAAATGCTAAATCATAACAAAACTAGTTACTAAATACTAATTCATAAAATACTAATTACTAATTCAGGCAAACTTGAGGAATTTCCCTAGGGGGTCAGGGAATCTTGCAAGACAAAGTCCCCTGAGTGAGGTGTCTCTCAGCAGAAACTCCCCCTGACATTCTTTACAAACTTGTGAATTTCCCCACCCTATAATCTTTGATCATAAAACAACGTCGAGATTTTCCCCTACACTCGGGCAAAGACTCCCATCCATCTCTTTGTATTCCCCCACATGTCCCCCTGGTTGGCCTGGGGTTCAACTCCACGGGGAAGCCGAAAACATGTGCATAAAGAAAAGAATGGCTTACGATAGGTCTTTTAGGAGTGATCTAACTTACAAACTGCGCTGTCCAGATGGGAGTGAAGTACGCGTTCCTCCCCCACGAGATCGTGGGGGAGGAACGCGTGACGAGCCCAAAGACGTCTGCGTAGGAGGCTATTGCTGATGGAGCCATCTGAAAATCTGTCTTCGGTTTGAGGTTTTGTTTAAACCTCTCACGTTAAGTGATATAACTTTTAGGTTCATCTACGATGTGCATACAAAGTAAAATTCCGCATCGTATAATTTGCAACTTTGGTTGTTCAAAAGATGGTGAAATAAAATAAACAGTTCCTGATTTAGAACGGGTATAATACGCGAAATACGATACATAAAACAAAACACAAATGCTTGCAATCCAAAGAGATAAGCACGTACATGAACAAGCTATTAAAGGTACTACATGTTAAATACGAATACTTACGAGCCTAGATTTTGAGTCGCCTAAATTTCCTACTTGACGAGAAAACTCAAGAGTCTGAAAGTTTTAGCGCTGACTCACTTATCTTGCTTCATTTGCTTGGCTAACCGCTTTCCATGAGTCGACCATAAAACGGGAAACGTTCCGTTTAGGGACCGTGGTAGATCTTCCGTCAATGATCAGTTTTTCTACATTGAAGAAAGCTAGCTTCTGTTCTTGTCTTGCTTTATTTAAGACTGGATGCAGAACTTTTCTCACCTCGTCTACTTCTTTTGGGAAGTCATCGGCTACTCCGAGTTTGGATCCTTTTCTTAGATTCTTAATGACTGTGCCTTAATGAACTCCTTGTCTTGAAAAAAGGAGACTTTTGCGATGATGGGTCTTGGAGATGATTTCGTCCGCGTGTTTGGTTTTGTTGGGATACGGTGGACTCTTTCGAATTCAATTTAGTCTGTCCACTCATCTCTTTTGCTAAAAAGTGTCTGAGCGTTTCTTCGGTGTCGCCTGGTGACTCTTTATCATTGTCTTTTATGCCGAAGAACATGATGTTGCTTCTTCGTGTACAGCACTCTTGCTTCATTTAGCGTCTTTCTAGTTCGCTTATCGAATTCAGTTTCTTCTTCGCATCGTTTAACTCTTCTGACATTAATGGGATGATGCCCATTTATGCAGCCTCTTTTTACTACTTGGAAATCCTTTTATCACGCAATGTCGGTGCCCAAATCTCATATCACTAAAGGACATAGTATGACATATTTCAGTTGAGATGAATGTTGTTTACGTTTAATTAGTTCAAAGAGCTTGCATTTGCAGAACTTCTCACTTTTACGTACTTTACAGTCGTGTCAGACAAGAGTGTGCGGTTGTTTTAAATAGTTTTACCTCCTTAGAGCATTATGCTGGAGTTAATTTCCCCAGTTGATCGATTAGAGGGTAGATATTTGCTTTCAAAACGAGCCAGGAACAATATCCTTCTGAAGTTGGTGCTCACTTTTCTGGGCCAATAGCCCCATAATGCAATGCAATCCAACCGGAAGCCTGAAACTCCTGATGCTTGTATAATATAATATCCATCGCGGTGGAATGGTTCAAAGAGAATGCATGATAGCTGCCATCACCATGAGGTTTGGTTGTTACTTTAGTTATTGACCTTCCTATGAAGATTCCAGCCCAATTCCAAATACTTCTGTTGATGTTTCACTGATCGGGGTTGCGAGTTGCGAGTTGCGAGTTGCGGAACAATAAAGTTCTGTTAACTTGTTTCTCTCGTGATGAACCCGTTTTTCCTCTGGCAGTTCACAAGTTGCGGACTTCTTTTCCTTGTTGTTTATGCTATCCAATACGATCATTAACAAGGCATACGCGAGACGAACTCCCACTTTACTCCCATGTAGACGATGGCCTATCCACCTGTGCAGTGCTTCATTTCTGTTGGTTTTAGGCGAGTTGTTCTACAAAATGTAAATGTACAATAAAGCTTTTGAAGCCGTTTAATACTGAAATTCGCAATAGTGTTTTGTCAAGTCCTAAAATACTCGGCCACGCTTCGTGTTTTAAACTTGATAAAACACTCCTGCTCATTTATTAAACATTACAAAATCACCCAATTTACATTTTATTGAGAATAACAATTAACAGCAACGCAACAAACACGAGGAAAAAGCCCCATAAAATGTTCGTGGTATACTTTTAGGGAGGTGCTGTAAAACTCTACTGAAAGTTAATGACCGTTTTTATGTGGAAATAATCACTCTCGAAGTTCCCCGTGAATACATTTTTGAAGGTGACAATTTCTCCTGTGATGAGTACAGTACAATGTTATAATCAGGGAACTACAGTAGGCAGAATCCGAGAGTGAATACAGTATTTGTACAGCTGCTACAGTTACAATTACCTAGAGGCCACAATTCATTCGGCCAACGCCGAGGTTAACGACCTCTCATCGTCCCTCTGATCGGTCACGATTTTAGGGCGATTCTCATTGGCTATTGCGCGCTCATGGACGAAGCAGAAAATAAATGAACTTTTTACAAACATGGCGACTACACCGGTCAAGAAGTACCTTTCCGAAAGATGTTTTCATAGTTCTTGTAACAGTAACATCGTGTTTTGAAAACCTATAGATTTATTTACAGCCAATGAGAAGGGAATAGCGATCTTTTTAGAGACATTCTACAATGAAAAACTCAGCTATCAATCGCGCTTATGTGCGAGTTTGCTATGGCAAATCACCTACTATCAAGAATTTGTGATTAAGATAAAAAAAAAACTCGAAGGAGCAGTAGGAATCGGTGATACGGGAAAAAAAAAACGAGGAAATCAGCTGTAAAAACGGCTAACCCATCAACCAACCAAGCAATCAACCTTACCCGTTACTGCAGAGTTAAAGTGTGATTTCCGGTGCACGATTTAGCTCATGCTTGCCGGCCCTACGGACCCTAGTTGAGTTTGAAATAAGAAAAAGGGCACCCATTAAGAATCTGAAACGGCATGCTAAATCACACGTCTACATTGTTCGGAGACCGTAGCCAGTGATGGTAGAGAATAGACAAGAAATAAGGTGTTATAATCACTCATGTTACCTTCTGTCTCACATGTCAATTATTTTCGGCGTTCCATGTAAACGAATTTTGAATTAGAGATGGTGATAGAAAGAAAGTTTATTAAGATTATACTGTTGCAACCAAAAAACAGCTGAATTTGGCATAAAATTTACAATGCTAAATGCAATGTCAACTATATATCTCCCTCAGTGCCTACTGTCCTTTTATTCTCTGTGAATCCTATACCTACTGTTCGTCCGTTCCTCTGCTACTCTGTGCCTACTGTTCCTCTATCCCTACTATTCCTCTGTTCCTCTGTGCCTACTGTTGCTCTGTTCCTCTGTGCCTACTATTCCTCTGTTCCTCTGCGCCTACTGTTTCTCTGATTCTCTGTTACTCTGTGCCTACCGTTCCTCTGTTCCTCTGTGCCTACCGTTTCTATACCTACTGTTCCTACCAACAGTTACTCAATGCGTTTGACTTTATACTACTTTGAGGTAATGATTAACTATTTCAGTTCCCGTCATATGAGAGACCAGCCCACACAGTCGCTAACAACCATATGAGACCGTTTGTGAGCCCAACAGACTCTGGCGTCTGGAGCCCAGTCTCTCCCTGGTTTATCCTGGCTTCTCCAGCGAAAATAAATTCCCGATTCCTTGTTATCATCCTAAATTTCTTTGCAAATGCTATCCAAAGTACAAAGCACTTAATCCACTTTCAATGTACTGGCATTGAAAGCGTTAAATATCAGTAGCTCTCCGGGCAAGATTGTTAACTCTCGTCTCCAACCTCCTCGGCGCTCTTGAGCCAGCGGAAGAACTCGGCAGCGTTTGTAACAGTCACTCCTTTGCCATGCTCCTTATCTCCGTTTAGCCAGGCAAAAAACGATTCATCTGTGACGATTTCTTCGTCATAAAGACTATCGAAATACGACTTGATAAAACCTGGTTGGGTTGAGAGAAAAATAAGAGCGAGTTAGTCTCCTTTTCTGGGAAGACAAACTATGAAACGTAAATGAGCTTGGGTTCAAATAAGAAACGTGGGATCATTTAAAGTATTCCAAAGTGGGGCAGGAATATCTTTAAAAAAAAGTCTGCCATCAGGTCTTCAATGGCCATTAGAAAAGTTTCAAATAAATAACTCAGGGACAACATCGGGTAGGCTGTAGAAGTGGACAGCACAAGATAAAATTATTTTTCTTGTTGTTTTTCTGGTTATTTGTTTGTTTTTGGTACAAAATTTTCATTCTCAATCTGATTAATAATTCATAAAGGAAATCACAGCTGTGAAGGAGGTTAGGATCTAGTTCTCGGCATCACAAAAAGTGGTGAGCTTTTGCCTTAAATTGCTCCAATAATTACCTAAAGTTTGAAAAGCCATATATGTTTAATCAGCTACCGAAGCACCCTGAGTCTGGTTAGAAACAACTCAGCTGGACCTCGATTTTTCTACCCACTCCTCAGAGTTTGGTTATCTGATGAAACATTCTTCGTAGTGTTTGATATGTAAAATCAAGATATTTTACCTTCACAAAGTGATCAGGCGATTCACTAATGGTTTAGCTTCGGCGACATTTAAATGCGTAATAGAAGAGTGGGGGAATCACAGACCAACAATACCATCACAATGCAAGTCCGCCAAAAGCTGAACACTGGGTTATGCCCATCAAAAAATGTGAACTTCAAGCTCTACACACAGGCAACCGTTTACAAACAAAGAGGACAATAAACGCACGGAAAATCCTTACCTGGGGATAATCAAGCCGAACAAACAACGCCTGCACTGCATAAACAGCTTGGACCTCTAGTGTGGTGTTGCTGTCAATATATCTTTGTAGCAGATGTTTTCTGTCCTTGAGTTTGTCAACATTGCATTTACAATCACCTCCTTCTTCTAATGTAAAGAAAGAAACAGGAATGTTAACGAGGGGAAATGCCTGATAAACATGCGACAAATGCGAGGCGAACACGACCATGATCACCTCATCCAGACAAAGCCAAAACCTGAATGCGCAAATCATGAATCCATAATCATGAATCCATAATCCATAATCCACTGAATTAGAATTCAGTCACATTTTATCTTTCCGGTGGCGGAACAATTGTGAACAGAATGTTATTTCTCCTTACATCATTACTCTGTAGTCATATGTGGTAGGTCTGAGAGGAAAGAATATAATCAGTGAAAAAGCATCTTGATGTTTAAACAGATTCCGCCAACTAATACCATAAATATAACGAGAACTGTGAGGAGAATATTCGTACTGATATTGAATATTCTTTTACTGTTTTTTTTTTCTTGGGGGGAGGGAGAGGGGTGCGGGGATATGTCTTCAGCCCTAACCCATCAGAAGAGTACCCTAAGAGCTCTAAGAAGTAACCACCATATCTGGCATTTGATTGTTTGCTTACAAGATGCCGACCTGTATATGTAATAACGATAAACGGATAAAGAAAAAGTCAGTGAACAAAACAAACCAACCAACCATGGCTGGCACAATACCTACCTTTATCCATTGCCCCTTCACAAACAGCAGTTACCAGGGCTCTTATGAATGGAGACTCCTTAGTGTCTGCAGGGGAGACATTTTTCTAGGAAATTGTGAAAAACCGTCAGATTTAAGGGAGAGACAACATTTCCTCACCATTCCACAGCTTTTCCACGAACTTTCTGAAACGTTTCCTAAGGCTACAACTTCAGGGAAAGGAGGGATGAGACAAGAGGCAACAGGATTTGGTCAAAGATATAAAGTGACCACTAAGTAAATCACTTAATGAGGACCTTTAAAGCCGCCGCACACGTAAAGAAACAGCTGAGCAAAATGCCTCGCGAGGCAGATGGCTCAGCCGTTTCCTCTTGTGTGCGGCGAGGTTTTCGTGAGATTTTTGCGTCGCGAGGCCGTGAGGAACATACCAAACGTGTTTGATATTGATCTCATGGCCTCGACAGGCGAATTTCTCACCGAAATTTCGCTGTACACAGAAGGAAACGGCTGAGCCATCTGACTCGGGAGGCATTTTGCTCAGCTGTTTCCTCACGTGTGCGGCGGGCTTTAGATTTGAAAACGACTACGAGACTGAGTTCGTGGATGACTTTAAATCTACAACTTGAGATTTTCACATCAACCTTGTTTCAACAATCTCCTCATCGTGAATGACAAGCAAAAGGGAAGAATGAAGGTTCTGGGAAGACGGCTGGTTTAAAATTTGACAGTCGTCCCAGGGATCAATATTCGTTTCTTATCAAAGTCATCAACCAGGAAAATATGCCAGATGATATACTTGCCTTGGCAAAATTTTGCTTGCCCTTGTCTTTGGTCCTGATTTGGCTACCTCAATTGCAGTACCTTCACATGGTTTGTGTAGGTCTCGTGAATATTTATAGACTTCAAACGAAGTGAAAAACGCATTTTGTCTGGGTAATACTACTGTCTAATTGTCTTGTCTTGTAAATTTTGCGAAACGTTATGCCTACAGTTGCAACTGTTTGCAATGTGGACTTTCCCTTTTTTTCCTCATTGGAGGCAGCAAAACATAACATCTTGTTTCGATCAGCTGTCACGTTTTTGCGCAAATACAGTTCTAAAGAAATACCAGCAGTTAACTACAGTAAAATTGTGCCTGCAAACATTTCATGGAAAATACTGCATCATCAAAAATGGCACCTAACATTATGATTTTGTTACAGGCAAAAGTTGTAAGTTATTCTCTGTTTCCTGAAAGTTTCAACTGAACGAGAAGTGATCAGATCATGGGTACATTGTATATGATAACATGGTAAGAAAACTTAGAGAAAACACGTTCTGATAGAACTCGTCCTTTTGGAGTTATTTTACTCGTCCATACGACTTTTTAGCCGTCTCGGGCGACTGGACAACTGTGAATAGGGATTCCTGTCGTCCTCATACTCAAAGCTAAAGGACCATAATGGGTGGCTGTGTCTTGAAAGCAATTTTACGGTAGTAAGAACAAGCCCACTAACATCGATCCAGTCAAATGCTTCCTCGTTTCTTGCTTTCCTCTTCAATATAACAGTCCTAAGTTCTTCTTGTATTCTAGCAGAATGTTGACTGGTTGAACCAGTGATCTTTTGAGATGGTGGATTAAGTTGTCCAAGAGCAAATTCAATATTCTACAAAATAAAAGGCAAATGAAACAGAATAGGATAGATAGTGGGAACATGTTAACAAAGCAGTTGAATAGATGTACCGGTAATTGCCTGCATTTGCCTGCAACTACCACAGAAGTACAAAACATGTTTTATTGGTTGAAGATGTTGACACAGCATTGCATAATAGTTGATAACTACAACAAAAGGTCGCAATTTATGATAATGAATGATTAGGATTCTACGTTGATTCGATATGTATTTTTAGATTGAATTTTAGAATAGTTAGGTGTCCCCTATTAGCAGTGGGGAATCCCCTCTGCTAGATTTCTGCCGACACATTAATAAAGTCATTAATCAGTCAAACGCTGATGATGAAAATCAAGCCAGTTCTTCTCAACAATAATTTTAAAAAAAACACAAAAAAAAAACAATACTGAAAATAGGTACCCAAAGGGTACATGTGTGGGATACACTGTCCACACTTTGCAACTTGTTAGCATTAATGGACTAACAACCCGAGAACATAAGCGTAGGCTACCACAGGGTCCCCACACAAATGACATGAACATTTAGCGGTCCTTTAACACTAACATAATCGTGTGCTATAGCATTCCATTGAAATTACACCAAATTAGATACTGTAGAATGCTGTACTTTAGCACAATCAAAATAGACAAAAAGACCTTCACAAAAAGGAGCCAAAGGTACATGTACCTTTTTGAAGACATCCAATGCAAAAACAAAAATTCCGTAAAACCAGGTGTATGAAAACCTGGGCTTTCAGGGTGTTTGACAAAAATCCATTAATTTACCCCATAGACCATACCTTGTCTTTAGCAAATTCTTTGGCCTCTTCCTCATTGTCGAAGAAGGTATTTAATGTTACATTATATCTACTCAAAATGGCAGCCACATCTTCCTGACTCTACATGAAGATGAAAACAAAAACAAAAAAAACAAAAAAACACACAATCACATAAATTACTGCTTCACAGACCTTTGTAACTTAGACAGCATGATCTCTGGAGAATACCATTCCTTATACAGTGATAAACGTGTATAAGATCTAAAAGGACGTTTTTTATATGTGCAACAATGGATGTATCTAACAAAAACAACAAGCAACCAATAGTAGCAAGCATGCTACATACTAAATATATGAAAATCAGACCGAACTGCACATTAAAGAATGGAGATGTGAATGACCATCGCAGTTACAAACACTACCAAAGCAGTAATGAAAATAAAGCCTAAAAGAAATTCAGGCTTGTCTGCCTAGCAGATAATTGAAAAGCTGAGAGCATAAACTGCCTATGTGTAATTTTAGGTTGTTTTTCGATTTTCCTCGAAAATGAAACAAATTTTTGCATGTGACTTGCAAGCAATTTGCTTCAAAAACATTGTACGAGATTTTTATTCACTGATTTTTGTTTCATTTCCGAGCAAAATCGAAAAACGACCTAAAATTACACATGGGCAGTTTATGCTCTCAGCCCTTCATATGTCTGCCTTATTAACATGCATGAAGCCATGCCCAAGGGTATTCTTTATGCGCAACGTGCCTTTTTGACTCATAAACAGCCCACAAGATGCCCATCCGACTTGGAAATAGTCGACTTTTTTAAATGTAGCGCTTATTACCAGTGTTTAGCTTACTGATAGCGCTCAAGAAGCTTGCTTAGCTGGAAAACAGTGCCCAACATTCTGGGTTGACTTGAAAACAGCACTCAAAAGATTTAGGGTTATTGTTAAGTTTAGAGTTAGGGTTAAAATTAGGGCTAGGGTTAAAGTTAGGGTTAGGGTTAGAGCTAGGGTTAGGGTTAGGGTTATTATTGAAACGATTTTGAAGGGTTCATTTTCGTCGTCAAATGGAACCAGTGGAATGAAAATCGTATCACAAATCAACGTAAATTACGACAGTGAAAAAATTGGAACAAAATACTTAACTATTTTTGTTGACTTCAAAACGTAAGTATTTACATGAGATGTGAAATTTAATCTGTATCGTCTGATGCGTAATACAACCACTTGTTAAAATATCTTGCGTGCAAATACTTTTTTGCTGGTGTTTATCTCGCTTGAAAATACGTTTTGCTGATGTTTACAAGCCTCCATAAAATCAAAATAACCGAGTTGATCGACGCAAAAACTGATTTATATGTTGAAATTCGGCAGCATGTCTCCCTGTGTTTACATAACAACTCGACGACCGACCACGAGTAATATTTTCCACGTGCACCCAATGCAACTTATCCCTGGATTGTTTTCATGATACTCATCGAAAACAGACGGACTTCTCGTCATGCTGATTTCCTTCTCTCGGATGAATGAGCTGTTTCACGGCTTCGATGGCCCGCAAGACAGCACCCACTTTGGCTGCAATGATTTGTGGGAATGTTATGCCCTGTGCGAGCGAAAGACACTCTGCAAACATCAGCGACGTTTTTGCCCTAAACTCCAAAAACGCCTCTCCTTTTCGCAAATTCTAGCATGGCAACCTTTCAGAAATGGACCAAGACTAGCAAAACCGAGCTGCTTTTGAGAAGAGAGATGTTTTCAGAGTTTCTTTCTGCCCAGCTCTTAATCTCTACTCCCAAACCAGAGAGTCAAATAATCTCTCTCTTCATAGTTTGGCAAGCAGAGAAAACACGACCGGCTTCTTTCAGCCGTGTTAGACTTGCAGATCTAAAGACTTCATGATGTCCTTCGACCACCGAGGGAACAGGCAAACTGACATAGTTCGATTAAACGAAACAAGCTAGCGCGGATCGAGTCCAGAGCTTTAGCAGACACGTCACGTAAGTACCAATGTTCTCACCACCAAAACTTTTAGTCTGCGTCACATTATGGAACAATCCTTTCTACCTATCAATCATTTCATGTCCGGTTTCAGTTTTACCCTTCAGTTACCAGCATTTGGCGCTTAGTTTTCATATAGGTTCATAAAGGTTTATTAAAAATAAAATGAATAGAGATATTACAACTTAGACTGACCTGCAGGTAGCTTAGCTAATCGTGGAAGGCCAGTCTATTGAAACAGAGGCGATTATATTACAGTACAGTATGAGCGCCTAGCATATTTGTGTATGCTAGAAGTTCTACAGAAAAGATTTAGAATATTTGGCGGTGCTTGTTTTGCAACTCAAATAAAGAATACCCTTGGGCATTGCTTCATGCATGTTAATAAGGCAGACATATGAAGGACTGAGAGCATAAACTGCCTATATATAATTTTAGGTCGTTTTTCTATTTTCTTTGGAAATGAAACAAATTTTTGCATGTGACTTGCAAGCAATTTGCTTCAAAAACATTGTCCGGTATTTTATTCACTGATTTTTGTTTCATTTCCGAGCAAAATCGAAAAACGACCTAAAATTAGACATAGGCAGTTTATGCTCTCAGCCCTTCAATTGAGAGTGCAAGCCATCAACAGTGCTGCAAGACTGGAGAATGGAGAAAAAAAACATGAAGAGACTGGAGGAGGTGCAAGTTTGCTTCACCCTTCAGATTTGTTATACACCTGCTTGACTACCCAGGAAGAGACTGCTAGCAGTCTAAACATGACAGACAGAAAGACAGATACACAGACAGACAGACAGATAAAGTATACTTAAGTGTCAACATTAATAGTGGTTTCCCACTAAGTAAGGACACTAACCTAAACTAAAAAAGAAATGTTATATGTGTACCTACTACAAAATTAGATATGTTAAAATAGAATTTACATTAACCCCCTCATTAAAATTAGAAGTGTGAAAAATTAAGACTTCAAATTTACATGCAATTGATTATTAAATATATATGTTACAGAAACCTAAGATGGGCATAATACACAATTTTTACAGTTGGTGGTTACCATGATGTCTACATCTTGCTTTCTTAAAGCCTTTGTAAAAGCATTGAGCTGCATGAAGCTTACATTTTACATACCTTATCACTAGTGGCAGACTGCACCATGCATGCAAACAGTTTGACAGCTTTGAGTTTTGACACATGGTTAAATAAGCGATTAAATAAGTCATCAAGATTAAGATTTCCGTCAAAGGCTGATGGACCCATCAGTTCTCCAAGGTACTTCCAAAGTTGTTGGATATCAATCTCTATTTCTTCAGCTAATTGGAAGATTTCATTAAGCCTGAAAGAAAATAGGATCAAACTTATAATAGGAAAAATTGTAGTCTATGATTAACCCTGGATTTTAAAATGCTGGCAAAGTGGCAATAGAAACAATACTAAGTGGAGACTACCCTACCATCTAATACATCTGTCATAGAGTGCTAAAGTGTGACGTCACAAATATTAGAATTTTTGAAATTATGGGATTTGTTGAGATTTTCAGAAAGAGCAAGATGAAAGACGTTAACTTGCCAAAAATCAGTATTTAAAAGCAAATTGGCTCTGAGATATTAGCACCGTTATGTTCTGCTGACTCCATACAAATCCTTCTAAATTTGACTCAGTTCATAACGTTAGGAACTGAGTAAAATTTAGAAGGATTTGTATGGAGTCACCAGAGCATAACGGTGCTAATATCTCGCTCTCAAACTGTAAGAAAATGCTGATTTTTGGCAAGTAGGCCTATTTGATCATGTTCTTTCTGAATATCCGAAAAAAATCCCATAATTTCACAAATTTATTTTTTATGACGTCATCACTTTAGTACTCTATTAACATGTTCCCTGTACAAACAATGCAAGGATAGCTCCATAACATTAAGGACTTGGCTTAAGGTTACAGAAGGGTCTCACGGGTGTCTTCCGGGAAATCTTGCATACACGCACTACTTTCTATGAAACCACAGAAAACTATATAATCACTGTAAAGCTGAATAACTTAAGATTACAAAAATACCGACATTTTTATATACACCCTGTATTATTGAATAGATACGCGTTCAGACATATTCAAACCCAAAACTAGCAACATTTACTTAACGGAATTACTCGCTTTTATGTTAATGCATACAACCAAACAAACTGTGCCATATTAATCAAGAGATGATCAGCTAACAAAGGGTATCAGGCTTTCTCTTACTTTCTATTGGTTTATGACAAAACTGATCCTAAAGTTGGACAATGGAAAATTATTGTAGTCGCTTCAGGAATTATCACGTTATGGAAAAAGCGTTTGGAATTTCGTAGAAGCCTGACAAAGTTCAATGCACTCATATCTGAGGAATATTCTGGCCAAATTTCATTGAAATCTGACAAATCTACACACCCTATTAATTCATTGGAAGAGGAGGAATGTGCAAAAACAAAAGTCGCATTTTCGGCCTTGAAACATTTTAAGGGTTTTCACACATCATCAAAGAGCTTGCTAATGCGCTTATGCCGCCAACCAGTCAAACAATGCGAGGCATCTCCTGCAGCGTTCAGCACAAAAAAACGGTAATTAAATTCGCGGGTAAGCATTCAGCTTTATTTTTATTGTAGAGCGATACTTTCGTGATGGGAAAAGTCAAGTCTTGTGCTGAAAGCCATCGGCTAAACTAAAATGAGGAAAAACCTGGGCGGAAGAGGCAGACCAGGAAAGTGGTAAAGGGGAGTTGATCTTATTTTTGCAGTGCAAAACATCAGACACTGTCACTGCATAAATTGGATTATGACACCTGCACTCATTTACCGATATTCACGCGAAAAACTTTTTTTAAGATAGCTTGCATTCTATTTAACATTTTGAACTGCTGTTTTCACAAAACTCTACATCATGTTTTTTTTTCAACAATTAGCTGAAAAAGTTGTTTTTCAAACATTTGACCATTTTTCCCTTAATGTAACCTTAGATGTTCCAAAACCAAACACATCACAACAAAACATGGAAAATCCTCATTTATAACCTGTCACTACAAAAATAGGCCCACTTGTTGGTAACATTGCAAAGTAACGTGCAACCATTTTAAAGAAAAGCTACTGGTCAACATTTTCCCAAGGTATTGTGTATAAAGCTGTCCAAAGCAGTTTCAACTATGGAGTCTGGAGCGACACTGGAAATGTGACAATTCAAATGACAGCTACTGAGCAGTACTTTCCTGTAGTACCGTTCAGTGATGTTGGTGGCAGCCAAACGTTTGGGCCTATGGGTGCAAACTGTGTGATCTCTTAAACAATATACTTTCCCACATTAAAGTTTGTTTTACATTATTTTTTTTTCAAAGCAAAATTCAGAATACTGTGTCCATACAGAATCAGATTTGTAAGACCTTGAAAGTGAAAGAAATACTTTTTAAACTTGTACAACCAAGAATTCAACATACCCATTCAGATACTGCTGAGCAGTAAGAACACCATCGCGAAGCAGAAAGTGCATGAGCTTGCCAGTAGCATTTCTGTCTGATACTTTCTTCTCCATTGTATGGTTAAATGTCACTTCAACAAAGACATGATGCCTTGATGGTGACTGAAGTTCTCTCAGACAGTCAGCTGCCTCCTACAAGAAGGAAACAATTAAAAGAAAAAGGGTTAGCGAGGCCAGCAACAACAATTCACAGGTGTTTACAATACTGAAATGTCAAATATTTTTAATGAGGGGAACAAATGAGGGGATCCTGAGAACAAACCTTGAAGCAACACAAGTAAGCCAGCCAAAATTTGTTATAACTCTACTTATATTTTTAATGACAACCCAGTAAGTGAAGATCTTACTAGAACATTGAAATCTTTTCTGTTTCCTCCTTCTATTCCTTCTTTTTCTTTTCTTAAATTAATCTTATCTCTTCTCCTTTCCCATCTTTCTTTCTTCAATTACTTTTTCGATAAAAGCATTTTAATGTAAAACCTTGAGGAAAGGCAAATGAGGCCTTCCATGGGTAGAAGCGACAAGTGACATGGCTCTTAAAACAGGCAACTACCTTCTCCCAAAACACTGACAACTGACAGAAATTGGCAGAAAAAAGGTAGGACAGTTTGGACAATTCATTTTCCCTAACTTCTTTGTTTTATTTGTGACAATGACATTTGTCTGTAACAAAACAAGCAACAGACAAATGAGCAACAAAGCTACCCCAGGCCACCCCTTGGAAGGCCCCACAAATGGCTTCAGTTGGTTGTCTGGCTGCAATTTGTACCTCAACACTTGTTGCCAATGCACAACTTTGAAGGTTTCACAGCTTTCCTCCAAATCTAAGGGCTAATAGGATTTTACATATACACAAAATTTCTTCTAAAGGTTAAGCACATCCTACAAAACAGGGATGGCTAGTAAGGACAACAGAAGCAGAACCATCAGTGATGCACTCTCATTCACCTTTGGATCTCTAATGTTTAAGTATTCATCAATAATTGAAAGCGTTTTCTTTTTCATGGCCTCCTCTGTTAGTTCTTGTACTGAAGCAGCAGCTGCTGACCCAGGAATTGCAGCTTCAGCAGGTGGAGTTGCATCAGCTGTAGGTCTAAGAGATTTCCTTCCTCCATCTCGTTCTTGAGCATTACGCTACGACGTGACCACAGCAGTACAAAATTAGTAATATCTCTTTTCGAATGCACTTTTAAAGGGGCAACGTCACAAGTATTTTTCTGTTTTAGGTCAGCTCTGTGCTAAACTCATTACTTTGAGGCTTTACTCATAAACAAAATGCTGCTGTAAAACTACGGGGGCAGGATGGCCAAGTGGTTAGGGTGATGGATTTTAATGTGGTTGCCCAGGTTCAAATCCCACTCTGGCCGCTAGCTGGCCTTGTTCTGGGTAGTCCCTGGTTTAAGTCCTTGGTCATCCTTGTAAAGAGCCAACTGGTTTACCTCTTACCCGTTGGGGTTCTTATTGTTGAGTTTATTTGCATTATTGTTTCTGTCATTATTTGTGCGCCACAATGGAAACTAATGGGTTACCAGCAATTGTGTCACCCCTATAAAGATCATTACGACAAAGATATCAAATGAATTTTATCAGGAAGGGCTAACCATAATAAAATTGTTGATGATTTTTGAAGACGCAGCATCAAAACTTGAAAAAAATTGGCCAATTTTTTCAAGTTTCAATCCATTTCGACCCTTGCCATCCATAGCAACAGGCGACAGGAAACAGTTTCAGTTCCCTCAAAGCTAGAACATTATTTTTGGTATTCAATTGATGTGAAGACACCTTCTCACTTTTTATAAAGTTGCCAAATAGTGTGGCATTGCCCCTTTAACTACACTTACCTCATCTACAGTCTTTGATGGGTTGATGGCTGCAACCCAGACAATAAAAAGCAGCTTGTTTTATACTTATAGTGTATTTAACTAGAGAAAACTATCTCTGACACAGAAGCTACATTTGTCAGTTATCTAAATGCCCAGCATGCATGTGTAGTTGGCTTAAATGTAAACTTCCCTTCTCACTGCCCAACAATCAATTTTGACTGACTTTCCGAGAGGAACATAAATCCTTCATCTCCAGTTTTTTTTTTAACATTATCCTCAACAAAAAGGGAAATCTTTTGCAAACCAAGTGGATGGCTAAAAATAAAACACAAACTTAAAATTTCCCTAACTTGATGCAGACCTGACTGTTATCTGAATTTGAGAAAATCTGTTTTACCTTAACTCTCTCCTGGCCAAGCAAGCCTATCATGACAGTTGGTTTTCTGTATCATTCTCCTTTCCATAGCTCTCATCACAAAAAAATAGTAATAATTGAAGAATTTTACTGAAGTCAAGACCACAAACCTTTGGCTGTGTTACTGCTCGCACAGCTTCAAGGGCTTTCTCTCGTTCCACTTGTGGGAAAGGACGTCGCCTTCCTCCTCCAGATATGGGACTACGTGGTTCTTGACGACGAGAATCGCTAGAGTTTGCTCTTGCAGGTGCTGAGAATTTCCTTTCTCCAGCTAATGCAGAATACCTGGGATAATTTGGGAAAAATTGCTTTGAGCGAGCTTCATTCCATCCTGCTCTGTCCTCATGGTTTCCCCTTGGTTAAAGATTATTGAAGTCATTTTATTATGACTGGCTCTTTCAGTAGTCAAGATGAATAAATTCTCCTGCTGTGATTGGCTACCTTCGAGATCAAGATGGAGCCATCTTGACCGCTCAGGATAGCCCATTAGTCCTGCGTTTTACTGTCTTTTAAAAGCGTCCTTTGAGTCATATAATACATGTAAATCCTTTATTGACCAAGCTTTTACAGTCAAGATGGCGGGATATTGGCCTCGTTCTTTTTTTTACCTGTTGTCCAATATCCCACCATCTTGACCTCACGCTTGGCCAATAACCCACACAATTACATGGACATTGCCAGTGTGGGTTTGAA
>JAEMWC010000002.1:1662500-1702500 GCA_016490735.1 Pachyseris speciosa | reverse complement strand
CAAACCCATTTTCGCTGAAAACAGTTTAAAAAAATATACTGACACCTATATTGGGCAAAAACATGATCACTGCTAACAGCAGATTTCATTACAATCATGATAGCCAATGAACAGCAACTGATAATCCCACTGAATAGACAATGAAAAGGAGGAAGTCCACCGCACAAGCATTTTTCTAACAACCACATCCCAATCTAGAGAACAGACCTTTCACTTTCTAACCACATTTTTATGACCTCGGGACCAGTCTGAGCATGGAGGACATGCATGTACAGTACCGCCTGGAACTCGATTCGATTCGATTGTGTCATGATCAGATAACACTAGCCATTTAAGCGGATCAAGCATGACTTTTACTAAAGGATGGAGAACTTTTCTGAACAGCTGATCCAAATCCCTTCGAAGGGAAGGAAACCCGTTTGTTTCTAATTTACGTTTTCGCCTGAGAGGTTGCACACCCGTGTTCAACATCGGTTAATGCCTTCCTCGCAAGTGAAAACTGGGCTTCTGCTTGCCGTGTTTGATGTACCTTACATGTAAACAATTAACGTGAAAATTATTCTTCACGATAGAAATTATTCACTACTGTTATTTGCCGAGGTATTACCGCATCTTTTTTTACCGCGACAATCATCCATTTCGGTTGCACTCGTCTTTACCTCGGTTTTACCGTTTGAGCACCGCGGCGGACACAAGGTTGGACCACGAGGGAAGGACGAGGCACGACCATGTCCCGATGGCTCAATAGTTCCAGGCGGTACCGTATGTATCAACAGGTTTCCCCTACACCCACCTCTCTGTAGTTTCTTTTCTTGTTTAGCGATCTGCAGCATCATCTGTGTCTTCTTAGCCTGATCTGCAGCCTCTTTGTGGATTTGACCAATGGTCTTGGGGTTGTTGTCCTCCCTTCGGGGCACCCAGTCATTGTTCCGTAGATCCACAATGTCCTGCATCATGAACCTCGCACGGGACGACGTTATCCTTGCATGGATTATTTTGTTGATCTGAGCAAAGTATTGATCAACTCTTGGCTGGAAATAAGAACAACAGATTAAAATAGTTATTAAAACTTTAATCACGCAGACGACAAGAGATCAAAAAATGATTCTCATTTTGCCTGTTTACCTTGACCAAACCAAGTGTGTGATGTTCAAAATAAACGCACCTTGGGTTTTAGGTGATCTAGATCTTTTCCAATGGTAACAAGTAACTTGCACAAACATTCAAAAGACTCCTCGTCATTGCTCTTCAGCAGCTTCACCACACAGTCATGCATGATGCTCTCTGTTAACATCTGCATAAAACACAGTAATCATAACTTACTATTATTATCACCATTTCCAGGCATAGGACACAATAAAAATCACTAGGCTTAGGTATGTGATTTAAACATGATATTTGGGGGAAAATTCTCAATTTCACTATAAAAGTTAACGTCAAAAAGCAACGTTTCGACCGTTTAACAGTCATTTTCAAGTTGAAGGATCAAATTTGTTTAACATGTGCTTATAAAATACTCAATTGTGAAAAATTAGTGCTAACGAGGTACTGACTAAAAACCCTAAAATATTTACATAGAAACAATACGAAAAAATTGCGGCAAGAACGATAAAAGAAATGCTATGGTGAAAGAGATAATATTAAAAGTGAACTAATTAGGTAAATACTTTTGCACAGATCAGATTACTCTGTTTATTCAGTTTTGGTTTAAGTCACGAATAAGTAGCATTTCAAAAATCAACAGTCTAGCCGGAATCCTTCCATGCTTGTCCTTTACATGGTTGCCGATTGTTGATCGCTTATGTTCCTCCATACGTTGAAGTAGGTGTCGACTCGTGAAGCAGACAGTCTGCATCACACAAACTACACTTATAATAATATAGAATAAACAACGTCTTGTTGATTAACAATAATATTGGAGGTTTGTGTTCTTTAGTTTGAATTGTCCTTTGATCTTCTGACTTGTATAAACGCACTGGACAATGGCATCAATCTTTCAGCTGAGATCACCAAGTTAGTGTCTTACTGCATTTGCTGATTTCTGCTCTTTGAATGGTAAGACAATTCTGATAGGAGCATCATGTTCATCGGATACTTGTTGTTTAGTACATACATCCTCTGTGACTTTCATTTCAATAAAATGTCTGATGGTATTCTCTTCAAGAGTTACATTTTTACAATTGATTATTATATAAGCGCATCTTAAACAAATTTTATCCTTCAACTTGAAAATGATGGTCGAAACGTCATTGCTTTTTAACGTTAACTTTTATAGTATAATCCATTTCTAAACATTTGGTTGATTCGAAATTCTAATTTGTGATGAATCTTAATTTACTCTCATCTGCCAAAACCTGAAACAATGCAACATTTAAGTTGCTCTGGTATAAAAAATTCTAAACCATCAAGAAATCTGAACCACGAAAGGTAAAAGTGGCTCCAAATGGATGATACAAACATCACTTAAGAGAGTTGTCAAGGATCCTTAACAACTGCATCGCTAAAAGGTGGTTGGGTGCCTGAGACGTTCAGGAGCTTCCACAAATGGCAGCCGCCTCCTAGATGAAGACTGCTCCCATGGCTGGAAAATCCTGGCAATCCAGCTATGAGCCCCCACGCAGTAAGAGGAACAGGCACCTGTCACACTGTCCAAACAGTGGAAAGAGGCAGGAATAGGGGGTGGGAGAAGAGCTTCCTGGGCGATGACCTGCCACGCTAAAGAAACTGTAAAAACGCCAGAGGAAACGCCTCCTGTACGCAATGCTACAATGCTACAATCCACATGCACGTGGAATTCTGACACATGTGCATATGTGTCGACAACTGATGACTACCAAGGGAATGCAAGCGCGCTTTGTTGTTAACTCCGTTATATTGCATTTAACTGCATAGACATTAATTATCGAAATGGGTCACAAAAGACATGGCATAGATGTTTCAAAATGCCCATGCAAATGCCAAGAATACTCAACATCCGCCCTTTCTCCCTCACCTTCACACAACAACTCCAAGGGAACACTAACCGACACACCCTTTGCAAACAGGAGAGAACACAGTTCCTTGTGTTGTCTACCATTCTACACAAGCTAAGTGGAGACTGGATGGCGGCCTAACCACCAACATGTATCTCCATAAAAGCCCTTGGTTACAGCAACCATCAGTGTGGCCTATGTTACACAAGAAGTGAAAATCCAGCGTAACTAACATAAATCTGCAACCAAGAAACTTTAGAAGCTGTCGCAAGTCCTTTGTGAATGGAGAATAAAACTTTGAAGAGGGGAAACACCAGCATACCCTCAGGACTTTTGGTGGTATAATTTTCTCCAGTATAGAGAGCTTTTCTTGGGGTGTTCTGCTACATTAGGCTAGCCTGTTAACAGATGTTGCATAAAACAAGTTCAACCTCAGCCCATACTCACTTTCAGTTTAAAAAGTTCACCCATAAACCGAATGTTGCCCAAAGTTCTTCGTTTGGCTTGGTGTTCTTCCTCTTGCAGTTCTCTCCTCTTGACCTGAACATCCTCTTCCTGGAACCATGCAAAAACAGTACTTTATAGATTACAAATGACACTAAAAATAATTAGTGTGCCACCCTTGATCCACATTGATTATTCTGTGTACCAAAAAACTGAATTATCCTGCACAGAGAAATTTTCTTAATACCCAGTTGACTGCAACTGACCAGTTTAAAAAAAATACCTTCATGTATCCCCAAACTATGTTCATGATAAAAATGTGAAGCTTGTGGGATGTGGGTTAAAGTGACAAAGAACACTGCACAAATACTTGGGTTCAGGGTGCCCTATATATAGGTGGCTTCAGTCTGACCTAACACATTGATCTGTGTGGTATTCTTTATTTTCATGATACCTACTTACACTCAACCCTTGCTTTGTGAGGTCCTCCAATTTTTCGTGAATTGTCTTCTCAACAGATTTTTCTTTCTCAAACTCCTCCTGGAATTTATTCAGCAATATCTTGCGGAATGTTATCTCTTTCTTATTCCCATCCTTGTCCACCGAGACTTTTTTCTGCAGAAAGGCATATAATTTGATCAAGGTTACTGGTACAGTTGTATCAAAAAAACTTAAGTTAGCCATACTAAAATGATGTTACTTCTCCTAGTGATGTACACTGTGGGTGTTTTCCTTTCGGAGAATCCAATGGGTGTGTTCCTTTCGGATTTTTGATCCGAGATTCACCAGATTTCACGACCGAATGGAACACAAAATCCGAAAAACGATTGTGTTACTACGGCAACCTCGCATAGTCATTGAATTATTGGTTTTCACATGACGTCATCAAAAACTAAAACTCAAAAGTAAACAGACTTTTGCATTTTTATCTTCATCACGTAAAAGACATATTAGAAATATATCTGCTTCCATGTTTTCACCTCGGTAGCGTTCTTTGTTTTTCAAACAGAGCAGTTTGACACACGTGTAAAATAGCGGTTCTGGCGTATTCGCGACGAGGGCGACCGCTATTTTACACGTGTGTGTAACGCATTAACAAAATATTAACAACTTTAGCAATGTTGGTTTACTTTTTTGCGCCTAAGTATACGGCCTTTTAAACAAAGGGGTTATAGGGGTTAATCATAAAGATGGCAGTAGCACGCATACAGGAAGAAGTCCTGAACGACCACTATGCCCCAGTTGCGCAAGCGGGGCCAGCCTTTGGAGAGCGAGCTTTTGATCGGTTCGCCGTTGTAAGGAGCAATTTTCATGAATGGAACAACATTTGGAGAATGGACGTTGGTCCAAACAATGAATAAAAAAATAACATTGAAGAGTTTTCTGCAAACCCTAGGAAAGAAAAAGCTTTTGATGTTATTCAAGTAGAAATTGACAATTTTGGAAGCATCAAAATAAGTTTTGGAATGGAAGTTAATTTTCAACGCGAATTTCGCAATGAAGATAATCAATGGGAAACAATAACACAGAAACATTATTTCAAAGGAGAAACAGCTATTCTTACTCCAGAACACTTTGAAGCTGAATTTGAAAACCATTTTGATAATTTTGTTGGAAGGATTCAAGGTGAAATTAATCAATTGTCTGAGAGGGCCGGGGTTCAGGATGGGTGGTCAGTGGCGTATCTCGCAGCTACGTGAATGTTGCAAATTATGAACCTTTGACTGGAGGAACGTACATTACTTTACCCCCCAAACTGGCAAGTAAAAAGGCAATTATAAACGTTAAAAATACCGACAACGAATGTTTGAAATGGGCTTTGAAATCTGCTTTGTTTCCGGTTTTCAAAGACCCCCAAACACCAAGCAAATACAACGATGTTGTCGACGGAATCAAAGTGGACGGAATAAGATTTCTAACACCAGTAAAAGATATTGATAAACTTGAAAAACACAATCCGAGACTCGCAATAAACGTTTATGGGTGGGATGAGAAAAAAGAAAGCGTTAGCGTTCACAGAATTTCCAAAAAAGATAAAAAATTCAAAAGAATAAATTTAATGATTTTGCAAAAAGGCGGAAAAACACACTACTGTTACGTAAAAAGAATGTCGGCTTTGCTTCATAACAACTCAAAATATCAACATAAAAAATTCTTTTGCGAAATGTGCTTGTCTTTGTTCTCGAAACAAACAGTTATTGAAAAACACCAAAAAAACAGCAACGGGGTGAAAGGAGCTCCAACAAGAACAGAAATGCCCAAAGAAGGTGAAAACATCTTGAAATTTCAAAACTTCAAAAAACAAATGAAAGCACCTTTCGTTATTTATGCAGACTTTGAAGCAGTAATCGCAAAAATTCCGGAAAACAAACGAGAAAAAACAAAATGCACGGAAAAAACAAATGTGCACGAAGCTTGTGGATTTGCTTTCACAGTTGTTAGAAGTGACGGAAAACTTATGCGCTCTGTTTACACTTACAGACAAAAACCCGGCTCAGAACAGAAAACAGCAGAAGTACTTCTGAACAGGTTGTTGGAATTTGAAGAAGAGTTGCGAGAAAACCTGAAATCCAAAGAAAAAGTCAATGCGCCGCCAAGATTGGCAACGTTTCAACAATGCGAAACATTGCCACATTTGCGACGAGCCTTTGGTCAGAGAACAGTTCCTCGACTCAAGACAAACTTTCGACATATGGACAGGTAAATACGCAGGGCAAAGCCACAAAAGATGTTTCTTCAAAGAGCAACAAATAACTGTACCTATGACAGATGAGTTTAACAGATACGAAGACAACATTGTATTTGACTTCTGGGCCTTTTTGAATGAAAATGACAAACAACCGCTTGATTCGATTGACAAATGGATTCAATAAAATCAACAAGACGGCTTGTTTTGTGGCGAATTTTTGCTGCAAAAAGATTTTCAGAGACGCAGTAATTGACCACTGCCACATTTCAGGGCAATTTCGCGGCCCTATACACGACAGCCGCAACAAAAAGTTGCAAATCAACCCCAAATATATTCATTTCATTCAATCTTGGCAATCTCGTCTTTATCGACAGCTTCGCATTTCTCTTGAAAAGTTTGGACGCCGTTGTGAAAGCCACACCCGAAAACAAACTCAAGATGACGAAAGACCTTTTCCCAACAGCCCTCAAATAGATCTTCTTTCCAAAAAAAGGCGTTTATCCGCACGAATAAGTCGATCCCCTCGAATTTTTCACCGAAACAAGCCTCCCCCAACAAGAATGTTTGTTCAGCACACTTTCTGGCCAAGGAATTTCAGAAGAAGACTTCCAGCACGCGAACAAGGTTTGGAAAACGTTTGGCTGCAAAACGCTGGGGATTACCACAACCTCTATGTCGCAACCGACGTGGCGCTTCTTGCCGACGTTTTCGAAAATTTCAGAGACATTTGCATGGAAAAGTACGGGCTCGACCCAGCGCATTACTACACATCGCCTGGCCTTTCGCGGGACGCTTTGCTTAAAAAAACGAAGATCGAACTCGAGCTTTTGACATACATCGATATGCACCTTTTCGTCGAAAGGGGCATGCGCGGAGGTATCTCGATGGTCGGCAAGAGGCACGCGGAGGCAAACAATCCGCTTGTAGAAGGTTTTGACCCCGCCAAACCCACCAAGCACATCCTTTACCTCGACGCCAACAATCTGTACGGCAAGGCGATGAGCAAGCACCTTCCTGTGTCGGGCTTCAAGTGGAAATACGACATCTGCGAGGAAGAAATTCTCGCGAAGAAGGAAAACGCGAAGAAAGGGTGGATTCTGGAGGTGGACCTGGAGTATTCCCGCGAGCTCCACGAAGAGCACAACAGTCATCCACTGGCGCCAGAACGAAAGGCCGTGAAGATGGAATAGCTCTCCGAGTACCAGAAAAAAATGATTGAAGAACTTGGCCTACCATTTCTCGACTGTGAAAAGTTTCTTCTGACGCTCCAAGACAAAAACAACTACATGGTCCACTACAGAAACCTGCAGTTTTACCTGTCATAAGGAATGAGGCTGAGAAAGATACACAAAGCGCTGAAGTTCGACCAAAAACCGTGGATGGAGCCGTACGTACGCATGAACACGGATTTCCGCAAAAAGGCAGAAAACGATTTCGAGAAAGACTTTTACAAACTCATGAATAACTCTGTTTTCGGAAAAAACAATGGAAAACCAGAACCAGAAACAGAATTGACGTAAAAATTGTACGCCCCCATGAAGACAAAAAGATTCGCAAACTCATTGCGAAACCCGAATTCAAAAGTTTCAACCCATTTGCAAACAGCCTTGCTGGTATTCACATGCAAAGAACTTCGATCTTTCTCAACAAGCCGCTTAACACAGGGATGACGATCCTTGACAACAGTAAAATCTTAATGTACAACTTTTACTACAACACTCTCAAAAAGGGTTACGGTGGCAAATGCGAGCTCCTTTACACGGACACAGACAGCCTTCTGCTGGAAATAGAAACCGAAGACGTTTATAAAGACATGAATGACCAAAAGGAACTATTCGACACAAGCGACTACAGCATCCAGCACGGAGAATACAAAGAAACACTCCTCAGAGGAAAAGAAATGACACACGGAATGAACATTCTGCGCAGTGACAAGCACGAGATACTTGGAATGCAGATAAAGAAGACTTCTCTGTCGGCGTTTGATTCAAAGAGGTGGATAGAGAAAGACGGGATAAACACAAAGCCTTCGGCTACAATCCAACACTAACTAAAGCCGAAGAAAAGAAATTTATGGAGTGGTTAGATAATATTTTCGGGGGGGAACTCTGTATTTGGAGGAATAACCAATAACTCTTCACGAAAAAAGCTGCGTTTGGGACCGTCGTGCAAATAGTACAAAACCGGCGTATCGGGTTTCATGATTGCCCATGATCCCACAGGTCTTCGATATGTTGTCGAGGGTCTGGCAAAAACAGCCTTTTCTTTCATTGCTTCTGCTTGCTTCTTCCCGGTGAGGCTTGTTTCCTCATTGTTTAAAGCCGCAACAACCTCTGGCAGCCGTTTCACCCACGCGGTGGATCGCTGGCCTTCTAGCAGAAGCATTTCCGCGGCGTACTGGTGACCGAATAGGCGTTCAGCCAGGGTGCGGTCGGCAATGATGAAAGTTTTGTGTTTTCCCCTCTCTTTGGAAACGGCGCCCA
Organism: Pachyseris speciosa; assembly: GCA_016490735.1. Classification (NCBI taxonomy): domain Eukaryota; kingdom Metazoa; phylum Cnidaria; class Anthozoa; order Scleractinia; family Pachyseridae; genus Pachyseris; species Pachyseris speciosa. Next base: position 1,693,912 of record JAEMWC010000002.1, on the reverse strand, counting down.
TGAACTCACGCCCCGGGTCAACCTGCAGCATTTTTGGCCATTTCAGCGGCCCGCGTCTGTAAATTTTTTGAAAGGCCTGGGCAATTTCCTCAGAATTTTTTTAGACCAAGGGTTCGGCCTCTTTGTATCGGCTGGCCACGTCGGCGACAGTCAGCGCATATTTCCAAACCTTGCGCCCGACTTTGTCGTGCGGCATGAAAAGCAGGTCGGCTTGGTGCACCGCGTTGGGTGTGGGGACATCAAACTTTGGCCGAGGAATGCGCTGCGGAGGGTGAAGACAAATTTGCCAAAGAGCCTGCTTTTGCAGCCATCTTTTTGCAACCTCTTCCGAGACTTTCGCGGCTTACGCCAATTTCTTCGTGGCAGCCCAACCTTTCCAGTAGCCTTGCGGGCTGTAATAGTTTCGCGAACGCCGCTGTTCTTCCCGTTTCGAAGGAACGTTTTTCATTCATTTGCACATATATATCCGAAAGAAAAAGCCAACGATGTTCGGAATCGAGATTGGAGAAGAAGAGAAAGAAAAAGCTTGGCAGGGGCTCACAGATTTCAAAAACAGGGGCTCGCTGACCTTCAAAAACCACCACTCACATGCGGGGAAGGAAGGGAATGGCATTGCGGTTGAAGATGGAGGAAAAACTTGTTTGCCCAAAATGTTGGATGGTGAAGACGATCGACACAGTGCTCCACCCCCGCAGAGAAGAGAGAGGCTGGCAGCCAGTTGTGATTTCCCGGAACCACATCCGCGCAACTCTGCAAAGGCGCAATCACATTTTCAACGCAGTCAACACCCGCGTGTTGCCAGGAGGGCGAGAGTGTGGCACGGCGCGGTGGGAGTTTTTGGGAAATGTCATCCACGAGTTCGCGAACTTCCCCGAACCAAACAAGCGGTCGGTAAATTACGTTTGTTTTTTCCACGACTACCTCGAAGCGGATCCCGAGGAAGTTTGGCCGCGCAAAAAAGAAATTCTTGCAAGAATGTCGCCAGTTTTCTTGAAAATCCAGCCAAAGACACGGCAAAAGGCGAAAGAAAGGTTCGACAGGTGGTGGGACGTTGTTAGTTCGCAGTGAAATGTTCGGAGTACTTCGCCAGGAGTTTCTCAAGGATTTCCATGCAGTTGTCGGAAACGAAGTTGTCGATCATTTTCAGCTTGTCGAGAAACTCGAAAGGTTTGCATCGAAAGGTTCTCCTCCTAGATGGAACCGGATAGCATCCAGTATTTTTTGTATTCTACTAGCGCGAAGCTGGCCTTTTCGGTCTTTCTGTCGTATTTCTTCGCCGTCGCGACAATTTTGACAACAGCACCAAAAGCGGTCAGACCAGCAATGGCAGCAGGGTTGAGAGTTACTCCTCCAGCGACAGCTCCAGTCAAAACAGCTTTTCCGGCAGCCACGTTGCAAAGTTTCTGCGCTGAAACATTCGGAAAAGCTTTTCATAGCCCCAATGTTTCTTGGGGTAAAAAGCATAAAGTTTCTTCAAATATCGACGGTGTCCTTCGGAAGGGACGGGTCGATGTGGTTCAAGTCGAAGATGTTGACGGGAGGAAGCCGAGGTTTTCTTTTCAGAACCCGCATTGTATATTTTCAGAAAGAATTTCAGAAGACCGTGTCGTAAGAAGAGCCTTGTGTACAAAGCATAGCTTTTCCCGCTCGTGCCACTTCGGTTTGGGATTTTTGCAGGGGCAGACAAGACGACACTTGTTGCACCAGTCACACCAGGTGAAGGTGCACAGGAAGCTGTCGATGTGGGTGCTGGCCATTGTATATTGAAAAAGTTTTTTCCTCACACATTCAAATGGCAAACGAAAACAACCGCGCCTTCTATGTCGACCAGCTCCCCCCCCCGTTTGCATTCCAAGTGAAAGCCTGCCTCTCAACTATGTTGGCGGAGATGCTCAAAGGGTTTGGATGGTTCAAGGGCAACGACAAAGACACTCGTATTCTGGTGTTGAGGTGATCATTGTGAACAAGACGAGGCCACAAAACGACTTTGTCCACAATGGAGTCGCCCAGTAAGACTGTACTTGCGTGTTTGAAGGGACCAAAGGCGCAATGTTGGGGGGAAGATTCGAGGTGAAAGGAGAAGTAGCCATCAACCATGAAGGGCCAACCACCCACCAGCCGTTTTCCGTTAAAATTTAAATTTTTTCAAGCATCACATCACCCCCCTTCCCCTCCCCGAAAATGCAGAACCTCATGTTTAAAAACTTATCGTGAATTTTCGTTTTACCCGAATCATCAATTTCTAGCCCACCCCCATTTTTACCAACCAAACTGTAACCATTGGCGTTCAAGTCGGTGTGCAAAACCATTTGTTGGTTGCCCCCTCCAAACAACAAATTACTTCCATCAACCACGTTTTGTCCGTTCAGATTCAAAGCATCAACTAATTTCACTTGATACGCCGAAAACCCCCCGAAGTCGAAATCAGTCGCCATAGACAGCCCACTGGGGTCGCTTTGAAACAAAAGCAAATTGCCGTTTTTGAGTGTTTTGTTGTTCAAGTCCAACGAATCGCCCAGCTTCGCTCGAAAAAGGGTATATCCATTCATATTCAGATGCCCATCCAGGGTTGTTGTTCCTTCAGAATCGAAGTGAAACCCTCCGCGTCCGTTGTTCACCACCTTGTGTCCCGACAAAACCAAGTTAGTTTGCAATACAATTCGCCTATCTTGTGGAACGAAAATTTGGTCAAAAACTGTGGAAGGCATTTTTAATAACGTTCCATTCAAACCATAAACAACCATGTGGCCAAGGGGATCGGGGTTGGCGGTTTTCCCATGCAGGTCAAGGTAAAGATAATATTCTCTTTGCCCGGCTTGTCGCTTTTCGAAGTGCAGCACTGTTTTGACGTAACCAGCTATGGAAGATGTTGGTTGGAAGGTTTTCGATGTTTGCGCGCCAAACGATAGGGTGTCGGGAGTCGCATGAACGCTGCCATTTCTCATTTCAGGTGGGAAAAACTCTACGACGAACGGCGTCAATGAGAGTGAAATTATAGGCAGTTTTGTTGATTTGGTGTGAGGATTTGAGAAGTTGTAAATATTATGTTATGTTGTTTTCACTTGACGATTCGTTCACATCTTCCATCAAATAATTGAAGGGGTTGGTCTGTGGGCCGGAAGAATCCACGTGCGTCTCGTCGACATAATTCTTGGTCGCCCCATCGCTTGCAGCAACGGGGGCTTTCAAGTTAGCGAGCGTGTTGTTGTGCATGTTAATGCCCCCCACCATTTGTCCGCCAGCAAGTTTGAGAAAAGGAGCTTGGTCCACGTAAACTTTGTTCGCAACATCTTTGTCCTCCGCCGGAGCCCCGACATTTTTGATTTTGTGGCTGCCCATCAACAGGTCCCCATACATCGCAATCGAGCCATCTCTTTTCACGAAATACTCGTCAACATATTGTTTATTCACCGCGTCTGTCCCGGAAAAAGGTGGAGCAAGATCGGTGATGGCGTTGTTGTTCATCATCTAATCCGTTTGCGCAATTGCGTCGAATTTGTTTCGCAAACCCGCGTCCACATACTTTTTGTTGACAGCGTCTCCTGGAAGGGAGCTGGAGTCGACATCTTTCAGATTGCGAAGCCGATGTCCACCCCAGTCCTGATCTTCCCAAGAGGGGTTGGTTCCATCGATTTTGAGACATTGCGCGATTTCTGAATCCAGATGACTCATGTTTACCGCGTCCAGAATGTCTTTCGGGTAGCCTAAATTATGAATGAGGTTGTTGCTCATGTCGAGATCGCTCGTCATCGCGGTGCTGCCGTCTTTCTTCATATCGCCCGAACCCGAAACTGCCGGCCCTTGCGGTCCTGGCGGGCCTTGCGCGCCTCGCGGACCAGGGGGGCCGGGCGGGCCGGGGCGCCCTATCCCCGCTCTTCTGAAAAAGCTTCCCGGAAGTTCGTTCAACCACCCCTTTTCTTTTTCTATATACTCTCGTCGAAATTTTTCTTCATCTCTTTCTTCGGTTTGTCGTAATAAAAGAATGAGAATTTTTAGTCTGTTGCGTGGTCCAGCAGGTCCGGATCTACTCCCAAATCGGCCGCGATCCGTTTGTTCTCTTGGGAGGAAATTGAAAATGCAGAAATGGCTGCAGTTGTCGCTGATGTTTTTGGGGGTTTTGAAAAAGGACTGGGCGAGATAGTTCACAGCGCAGTTGCGGTGCCAATCGTTGATGAAATAGTTTATTATTTCGTTTTTGTTCTTTTCACAAACCAAGTCGTCGAACACGACAATTTTCTGGTTGTCGGGCGGCAGCTCCTCGAGTGAAACAATGTCGTCGCCATGGGCTTCGATCACTTCGTAATCAACCTTGGGGTTGATTCTTTCGGCGAAGTCATCTAGAAGAGCCTGGTACTTGTTCTGAAGGTTCTTCGAGAAAAGAAAAACCTTGTCGAACTCTAAAAGCTGGTACAGCATGTGTAGCAGGATGTTTGTCTTGCCGGAATTGCTGAGGCCGCAGATCAGCATTCGGAAAATATCCTCGGTCATGGCGGGGTCTCCTTGTTGCCAATTTGTTTTCGCGGCGCAGGGGTCATAGTGTGGAATTTTCATTTATGTATACGAGAAAACATGTCTTTGAAGAGGAAGCGAGAGCGGGCCGCGGCTGAAGCCGAGCTGGAGACACAAGAAGTCCGAAATCCGGGAAGCTTTCAAACGAGACAAACTTGCAAAGGCGATGGGGGAAATCGAGGCGGAGCGGGTTTTCAAACCGATCACAAAACGGCTGGAAAAAACGCCGTCCCCACAATCTGAGGCGGGCCTCGACTACGCGATGGACGAGTTCGATCAAATCAACCCGTTCGACTGGCAGGATTTTCAGCCGGAGGCTCCAACACCTCCCCCTTCCGAAATTGACGACGACGAAGATTCCGAGTTTCCACCCCCCCCCCCCCCCGCCCCTTGTGGATGAAGGGAACGAAATTCCTTTGCGGCAGATCTGGACCGCGCCGGTCGAGACGACTGAATACAGCCAAAAACTCCAAGAGACGAACGTTTATCGGACGCTCACAAGCATGGCCAGCAGAATGGAAAGAAGTGGCCAAGAGAAAGTGAAAAGCGGGTAGTGCACAAATTGGACTTTGGCGGATGTCAGACGAAAGATAGCGGAGATCGAGGAAAGCAGAGTGGTCGTTCAACCGTTGCCGCCCCCCGTTCAAAAGTCACCGCAGTCGGCGAGCCAGCTCCAGTGGGGAAAACAGAGTTTGAGGAAAAACCAGCACGCACCGAAACAAAGAACAACGTCCCCTTTGGAAGAAGCGATCATGGCGCGCAGGCCCGCAATCGAAGAGGACGATGAGGAGGCGAATGACATCCTGGAAGAGGAATGGGGGAGTGGGGTGGGAAATGACTTTGATACAATGGTGAACGCCTTGTATGTGAAGCTTGGCTCGATGAAAGCAGGAAACACCTCGCCCAAGCTGCAAAAAGACATTGAGCGGCTGCTTTCCGAACTTGTCAGTCGCAGATTTCTCACAAGAGAACCGGTGGTGGAAAATTCATCGAAGCTATATAGGATGACTTACCACCTGCTGATCGACTCCCGGCTCGCACTGCTGGAACCGGGGCACCACAACCAAAAGACTCACGATTTTCGGATGCATTTCCACCCCCCGATCGAGCTCGACCAAAAGCGGAACTACGAAGCCGTCCTTGACGAGCTGATGACAATGACCTATTCTTGGCACAATGTGGCGGCGAAGTACAATAACAACCAACTGAAGTGGAGAAAGAAGGGCAAAGCTTGGAAAACTTTGACGTTCCCCGATGGGATGTATGGCTACACCAACCTCGCCTCGTTTTTGCAGGAACACACGGGTTTCGTCCCCCGACCCTTCTCCCACGGACAAGAAACACATTTTCAGTCTTTACTTTGATTTGACGATCTATCGGGTTGTAATCAGACTACGAGACTCGACCTCTCTGTCGGGAAGTTCGCCGAACTGCTGGGCTTCGACAAAAAAGTTTTGACAGGCGCGACAAGTTTCGTGGGAGACAGGATCTCAAACATCACAAGGGGTGTGGATTGGGTTTTTCTCCATTGTGACTTGATCACGAGGAAGGTGAACGATGTCGCGAACCACGTTTTGTTCAGCGTTTCCACTGTGGGCCTACCAGTCAGTTATCCCTTAACAAAGGAGCCCCGGCGCCTCAAATTCCACCCCGTCAGCGGAAGCCGGACCGACGCGATCGGAATACGCGTCACAGATGGGAGAAACAACATTTTGGACCTCAACGGAGCAGACGTGGCTTTGGCTCTTGTGATTCGAGAGGTCCCCACCGCGGTTTGAAATTTCTTTTTATTGTATAGTGTGTATCGCATATTGTGTCTCGATGAACAACCCGAGTAAGTGGATGAAAATCTTCGACCCGCGGCCGGGTGGTATTGCTACATGCACAAAGGGACGGACGTGATTTGTGACGAGCTTATGGATGCCGGTCCGAAAGTTGCGAAGCCGACGAAACACATTGAACCTCCCAAAGAGGTAAGGCCCCCCGAACATGAGAGAAAGGGGAGCGAAAAAAATCCGACAACTGTTGAGGAAGCGAACGGTGCGACCAAGAGGGGGAGATGCAATGTGGAAGCTCACCCAAATTTTGGCCAATCGTCTTTGAAATTTTTTTTTGGTTGTATACGCCATGGCTTGGTTCAGATCTCCGAAAAATCTCGAGAAGGTGGACTACGAGCGCATCAATCTCGACACGCCGCTCGTGCTCCCAGGAAATACGCAACACCAGCCGAAGATTAGGGCCTGAAGTTCTTTTCGAGAGACTGGGATGTTGTGCACGACTGTTACAACGTTTATTTCAACGTCGAGAACTGCTCCGAAGCTCTTGCCGATGGGGCCGACATTGCGTACGACACACAATCGGCACCAGTCAAGGGGTCTTTCTCGTTGATCAAGACTTTAAAGGTAAGGTCCACGGGAAAGAAACTTTACGAGGCGAACGGCGTCCACAAGAACATATTCATCAAAAACGCTGTTGGAATATTCCGACGACTATTCGAGGAGCGTGGCAAAGGATGAGTTTTGGTACCTCGACACCGACACCACGACTGTAACAGCCCCCGCCACTGCCAACAACAAAAGGCATCGAAGCGCGACACAAACTTTCAAGGGGACCGGAACAGTGAAAACCGTGATTGCTCTGAAACATTTCTCGTTCTTCGAGGAGCTGTGGAACAGGCTTCTGTCTCCAATGCAGCTTGAGTTCGAAATTGTGTTGCAGGACGACGCCGAGATTATTTTCCAGAATAACAACACCGGGCGAAGAATTGTGGTCAAAAAGTTCGAATTGTGGGTTCCGAAACTGGAAACGGCTCTTGAGGGGCAAAAACTGAAGAACGAACAGTTCCTGAAACCGACAAAATGGACCTTCTTCCAGGCAACCCTGGTCCCCAGCTCCGACCGACGAGACGCGGGTGGCCAGTGGCAAATTTCTCCCGGCTTCAAGAATGCAAAGCATAACTTCATCTTCTTCCAGCAGTCGCGGAAACAAAACGCTCTACAGCCCGTACAGCTTTGACACGTTCGACCTCGACGGAGACGATTCCGCAAAACTGAGCCTTTGTCGACTGCAGTATGGTTCGACTTACTATCCCGAGGCTCGACTACGACGGAGAAGACCAGGCACGCATCCGCCGCGATTTGATTGAGTTTCGCTACAGGAAGAACGACCCCAACTCTGGAACCCAAATCAGCGTGGACAACTATTCGTCTCTTTACCCTGTTGTCTACTTTATCTCCGCGCGACCAAAGAAAGCATGACTGGCGATGCGAAGAAACTGATTCTGCATTATCGGCTGAACGAAGCTGCCAATGCTCAAGAGTACATTATCTTCGCCGCCATCTTGAATGAAGAAGAGGTTGTGATCAAGTAGATCGGAAACGAGTTGGTTGTGGGATAGATACAGATATTCTTTTCTTTAGTATGAGATGGCCACGACGTACTCTCCGTTTCGAATCGCATTCTCCGATGGGCAGAGACGCAGCTTGCGAAAAGCTGTCGCCTCGCGAATGGCTGTGACTCTGCGGGTCAAACCCGCCCAAATTGGGAATGGTGACTCCCTTCTTTTGACGGACACCCAAATCAAACGCATGAAGAAAGCCGCCAGCGAGAAACACGGCGCAGATCTCAAAATTTCCCAGACACAGATCGAAAAGATTGTGCAGAGTGGTGGGAATCTTTTTGCGAAGGTGTTCAGTTTGACGCGGCCATAACTTGTGCCTGCGGCCAAATCCGCCGCCAAAGGTACCTGGTTGGGAAGGGAATGGTTCGTGGTGGAGGAACTGCGCAGTATGGTGGGTTTCTTGGAATATTGGCTTCCGTCGGAGTTCCCCTTGCTTTGTTCCTCGTGAAAAGCATGTTGGGAAAGGGAATGCAAGTGGGGCCTTCCCGCTCGAGACGCTCGTTGCCACAACGACTTCCACCGCCCCCTCCTTCTCAGCGGCGAGCTGGAATGCAAATTAATCCTCCATGGTTTCACCCGTCGCCTGTTTGGGGAACTTGGCGAGATTGGGAGAAAAAAAAATTAGATTTCGGGATGTCCCACTCTGGAACATTGATCTGACCAATTGGTGTGAATATCTCGACATCCCGATCCGAGGGATTTTCCCGAGACGAAGCCAAACCTCTGCACCATTCCCCGTGCATTTTGAACTTGGATGACTTTGGCAGTTTGGGCACACACTGGGTCGCTTGCTGGCGTGGGTAAGATGTGGAGTATTTAGACTCTTTTGGGCAGCACCCTCCTGTGGAATGGGAAAAAGAGATGCAGAAAGCGGGGAAAAAACCTTTCTGTACAACGAAGATCAAATCCAAACGCTCGACAGTGTACGATGTGGATACTATTGTCTTCTGTTTCTCAATGAGCGCAACAGGGGGACAAGTTATCCGGATATTCTCCGAATGTTTTCCACAGATGTGCGAGAAAACGAAAGAGTTGTGAAAATTTGTTTTGAGCATATAGCGTGATGGTGGACATCTACTGCATAAGTCCCTGGGTCGGAGAAAGAGGTTAACGAAAAACGGGCGGAGAATGTTGAAAGCGAAATGTGCGGTCTGGGGGATAACCAAAACGCGTTTCTTACCTAAGTCCGGAAACTAGCGGGGCCCTCTTTTGCAGAGGGCTCTGGAATTGGTACAGACATTGCTGGAACCGCGATGGATTTGTTCTTGGAACATGGGGTCCCATTTCTCGCAAAGAAGGGGGTTGAAATGAGTCGGTACTATGCGTCGGAGGCAATGAGGAACCCCGAGCTTCAGAGGCGGGCGATCGATTGGGCTGTGGAGAAGGGCAAGCCTGTTCTTCGAAAGGTTGGGAGCGAAGCGTTAAACCAGCTCTCCACCAAAGTCCGTCCCAACATCCGCTACAAGACCGAAAGACCAGATCTCGATGGGTGCGGACTTCCTATTCCCTTCCCGTTTGTGGATTTCAAGAAATTATGGAGTGTTGTGTCCGACCCAACCCTCTTCAAGGGGCCAGTTGTTTCTGAGGAAGAGGGGCGCGCTTTGGTGGCAGAATACAAGCGACAGTACAAAGAGTACAAGGACAAGGGCGGCACGCGGAGCTATGGATCTTGGATCAAGTGGAAGGGATATGGAAAGGGGGTTGTTGGGTCGGGGTTGGGAGTCTTTGTCGATCCCCGGTTTAGTCGTTACGGGTCTTGGTTCCGAAATTTGCAACAGTCCCGAAGTTTTTGAAAGCTTACTCCAAAGCCGTGCCGAACCACCATGGCTTCCTGGATGTTCTCCAGAAGACGGCGCGAAACTATTACGGGTCGGGGGTCGACATCCACGCGATGATTGGGAAACTTCCCAAACCGAAGAAAAGTTGGACTCTTCCGGGACACAACTACACCGGCCCATACAACCCCCTCCACCAGCAGCTCGAGTACGATCTGGAGACAGGTGAAATTCAGCAAATCTTTCAAAGCCCAACGGGGGCAACGGATGCAATTGCGATGCAACACGACGTGGATTACAGCAGTTGTGGGTACTGGGCAAAAAAAAATGGTTCGGACGAGAAAAAAGTGCAAGCATGCGGCCGACAGGAAAATGGTGAAAGCGCTCGATGCGGTTCCGTGGAGAGAGATACAATGGGGGCATGCTTTGGCTCGCAATGCTATTAACACGAAAGAGAGGTTGGGACTTGGAGTCAAATCCTGTGCCAAACGATAATAGTTTCCAAACGTCTGATGGCATTTAACATTTGCCATGGAATTTCTTCTGTCGCTTTTTCTGCGAGAGACCAAAGTTCACGTAATATTTCCAAAAAAAGCCTCCGAATTTTTTTTCGCTTCTTCCACGAGTTTGTCTTCAAACAAACAGTCTCGAAAAAAACTTCCGACGCTCCCATTCAACGCTGTGAGAATGACTTCAAGTTTGGTGGAAACTGGTCTTCTTCCGTATCGTTGGGCGGAGAAGGTGAAGATCGGAAATTGTCACCTCGAAAGTTTCGATTAAGTCGCTGACAATTTCTTCCACTTCAGCGGCCTGCAAAGTCCGGTTTGCCATTAAATGTGACTCCTTTTCTTCAAAAGGGTGCCACTTACCGCCCGCTGCATTTCCCCTCGCACTTCCCGAAAAAGTGGGTGCGCAAGTTCGTCCTGCACGAAGTGAAAAATGATTGCAAGTGTGGCTATCATTCTTTCTCCAGAGAATTGTTTGTTCAAATGCTTCGGCTGTGCATTCAATCGCAACCAAGACAGCCTTTGTCTTCGTGTTCGGGGAAAGAGGTGGGGTATTCTGATTCTTCCAACTTGTCCGCCTCGAATTCCAAAGTGTCCCAGTCGGGTTCGTTTGGGTCCTCTTCCTCCTCTGCGCTTTCAAACGCATAATTGACATAGGCGTTCACGACCCAATCGATGACCCAATCGGGGGAGGTGTTTCCGATTGCAAGGGTGTCTTCGAGCTCTTCCATGAAGACCATCAATGCCTCTTTCATTTGTGGGAGCAAAGAATTCCACAGCTGTTGTGCTCTGGCGTCGTCCATGTGTCTTGGGGTGGTGTTTGTTCAACAGGGTGTATCACAACATCTCTTGCATTCATTCGTCCCAGACCCACCTGATTCTTTCAAATTTTTCACCCATTTTTTTTCGTTCGTAATAACTTGTGGGAACCATTTCGTGAAAAACAGAGTTGAAGGTTTCCCACGACAAATCAAATTTATGAGTCTTTCCTTCTCGCAAACAAGAAAAACAGGCCTCATGAAATTCACACCAGCATTTTTTGCAAACAACAATTTCAGTATTGTTTCTTTTCCGTGAACAGAAAGGGATCTTGTGTTTTGTATCCATAATTCCTTCGAAATTTATTCCTTCAAATGGTGGCTCTCCAAAGACTGGCACTGCTTGCGCAGCTGGGGCATAGTGGTCGTTAAGCACCTCACCTCTTCCTGCATGCGTGCTACTGCCATCTTTATGATTAACCCCTATAACCCCTTTGTTTAAAAGGCCGTATACTTAGGCGCAAAAAAAGTAAACCAACATTGCTAAAGTTGTTAATATTTTGTGAATGCGTTACACACACGTGTAAAATAGCGGTCTCTGGCGCATTCGCGACGAGGGTGAAGCCCGAGGAGCGAATGCGCCAAAGCCACTATTTTACACGTGCGTTTTTGAATTTGATAGTTTTTCACAGTGTGTGACATAACAGATGTCTGCCCACAAGAATATCACGCACATGAAAACATCGATTCACCGAGTGTTTTTGAGGTTTTAAAAGCCAATATGACAAGAGAACCGTCTATGTGAAAGTTTTGCAGGCTCAACAGAGCGAAGATATCCTTTGACATAGCCAAAGTAAGTTCCAGATGTTTTTCACTCGTTTACGGCCGCCATGGTCAATGAGATTAATTTCAAATCCACTGGTGAAAGGAACGGAGCAGATCACAAATTCGAAAATCTGCATTTAGAATCGCGGATTTCAAATCCAGTGAATCTTTCCCCAGAGAGGATTCATTAGATTCAAAATCCAGATTTGGATTTGCCGAAAGGAACGCGAAATTCGTTTTTAGATCAAAAATCTGGATTTGGATTCTCCGAAAGGAAGGCACCCTGATGTTGTTGTTTAGTTGTCAATTTTGAAGAGACTGAAGAGGAACACTAAGTTTACCGAATATTCATTAATTAAGACAGTATTTTTGCCGCTTATATCGTAGTGCCTTATAGAACTTTTACTCATTGTGATCATGCTCGCCGGCACATGCTGAATAAACAAACTATAACCTACGCTTGTAAAGAAATTACTCTTCCATAAACGGCACATCATAACCTCTTTTTCTAACGAAATTCAGCATTTAAAACAGAGTATTTTGCCGTTTCAATCATCTCTGTGGAGTCTGGGCGCTTTGTAGAACCGGTATCCGGTCACTTCGTTCCATGGTCAGATCGTTCCAAGTCAGATCGTTCCACAGTACAGTCATGTCTATATGGATTTCACTGCTAGTGCATTTACGTTAAAATAAGAGGGTTGGATATAAATTGACTCAAAGCAATTTTTCACGCATATGTGCACTAAGACTCACGCAACATGGCTTATGTTCCGAGGCGAGAATCTAAAATCATTGTGCGTCAGAATGATCTTTCGTAACGGATAAAGTTGTCGATAAATTCATCGTAATCAACTTCATCTATATTATCAAATGCACTTGAAATTTTAAATAGGCTGCAATTTACGGAGGAGAAAAAGACAAGAAGACTGCAGCGTCAAGAAAGATCTCGCACAGATTCATATCGGTAAATATGGTAAACTCGTTTTGTCCACTTACATAGGACGTTTTTCTTAACATTATTATTGAGGGAGGTTTTCCTTAGTATTTATAACTGGAACTATTTTTTCGTAGGAAAAATCTGACTTTTATTATGTAACGATCTGAGTATACTGTGGAACGATCATACTTGGAACGATTTGACCATGGATCGAAGTGACCGTAAACCGTAGAACCAGAGATATCACATTTTTGTTTGTTGTGACGTGACGGCACAAATTCACCTTCGCCGGCGACAAATAAAAAGATAAGACTTGAACACTTGAAAACTAACTGCCTCCAAAGCAACAACTTTTCAATAAATGGTGCATCATAAGTACTTTTTGTAACGAAATTCAGCGTTTAAGAAAGAGTACTTTTTCGTTCCAATCGTCTTTGTGCGCCTTGTAGAACCAGATGTCAGATTTACTAGAGAGCTTAAGCAACGACGACGGCAACGGCAACGAAAACGTTATTTGAAAATCTAACTTCTCGTTATCGTAACTCTTTCGCCATAATTCCAACCTCTTTAACTTGTAAAATATGGGCGAACTACCCTGGAGATAAATTAGCAAAAACGGCGTTGAAGTTGGGAAAAAGAAGAGTTCACCGTCATACGCTCACGTTCCCCACAAAATCTAAGATTTGGTCATTTCACGTTGTTGTTTTGCTGAAGACGGCAAAGAAATGTACCAAAATGTAAAACGAGCGTGCAGAGTCATTGTTTTTGCTCATTAAACGCATTGTTTTGTGACGTTCTCGTTGCCGTCGCTTAAGCTCTCTATTGTCTGTAATGTGACGGTAAAAATTCACGTTCACCGGCGCGCGATGAAAAGATCAACAACTTGAAACTAATTGCCTCCAAAGAAACAACTTTTCAATAACAACACATCATAAGCACTTTTCTAACGAAATTCAGCATTTAAGACAGAGTATTTTGCCGTTTCAATCGTCTCTGTGGGCCTTGTAGAACCAGAGATGTCACATTTTTGTTTGTTGTGACGGCACAAATTCTCACGTTCACCAGCGGGCGATGAAAAGAAAATTGCCTCCAAAGAAACAACTCTTCGATAAAAGACACATCATAAGCACTTTTCTTTCAGCTGAGAGACACCTCACCCAGGGGACTTTGTCTTGAGAGATTCCCCGCCCCCCGGGGAAATTCCTCAAGTTTGCTTGACTGATTTTACAATCCCCCTGGTTAGCCCGGGGGTCGACCCCACGGGAAAGCTGATGACATGTGCATTATCGTACAAGCAAGATTTTGTGTCAGTGATGCTCTTAAGATCTTGTAAAATAGATAGTTTACAGTGCAACTGAGAAGTGTTAGCCTTATGCATAGTTATCACAGGAGCTTTATAAACTTTGAAATCAATATCTGAGCTAGCCAAAGTCAGCAGCAGTCTGGAGCAATTATGACAAAAAAAACCCCTAAAATTTGACATAGGTCGGTTATACTCTCAGTCCTTCAATTTGATGTTGCCGTTGATGTCGCTAATTCTCACACAGTAAGTTAAAGTGCACCTAAACCCAAACTTTTTTTCGCTTAAATAAATCTTTGCATCTGTTTGAAACACATTGTGCCTTTTTTATTTTTTTACTAAACCTTGACCAGTTATTTTGACTTTTCTAGGGTGTTAAAGTTGCAAAATCTGGTCATCGTCTGCCCCACGACCGAGTCAGATTAGGGGCTCAGGTCTATTCTCGATTTGACGTCAAATACTGCTTTGCATGCATGTTTACAAAGACTTAATGCGATGTAAATCAGTTTGTGACGTCAAATCGAGAATAGACCCAAGCCCCTTCTGACTCGGTCGTGGGGCAGAGGATGGTCAGATTTTGCAACTTAAACACCCTAGAAAAGTCAAAATAGCTAGTCAAGATTTGGAAAAAAAGGCGCAATGCATTTCAAACAGGTGCAAAGATTTATTTTTGGCGAAAAAATTTTGTGGTTTAGGTGCACTTTAAGATTGGGTTTGACGTGCCACAGATCACAAGCAATTGACAGTAACAGTTCATTAACAAAATAACTAAGTAAGCATACAAGAAACCAACCACAACCAGCCATACTTACAGGTAGAAGGCATCTGCACATGTTAGCATAGGCCACGCTGAATGCAGATTCAACAATGGCCTGCAGAAGATCAAAACAAAAAATGTTACTGTGCCTTTCACAACCTTGAACGGAACTAAGATAAAAAATCGAAAATCAAGGTGTAAGGAAGACATTTAAGATCTATTTCATGTTAACCACTTGTTCATTACAATAAATTGAAATATTATTACTGGATTTATGTCTGTCATTAAAAGTAAATGCAGTATAATCAGGTGTATGACGCTTACCCAAAATTTGGTTTTTATCAACTGAGCTGATAATGTAATCTTGATAAAACCAAATTTTTATGTACTGCCGTGCTGCGTGGCCAAATTACATTATCAAGCCAACTGATAAAAACAAATATCCGTGTACCCACTTCCCCACCAACGCAGCACCACAGTTCCACCCCCTTTATTCATTTATATGAAACTTAGCTTAAGAACTGGAGCAAGTGACAAAATGGAAAGTAATAAGCAGGAAAGGTAAACCAGATTTGATGCTGAAAAATGGGGTAAACATCTTTTGCTTTAGTCTCCATACTGTGAATACCGGTAACCGTAAAGCCCAGGCTACACGTTCAAACATTGTTAGAAGAACACGTCCCAACATTGTTGTAAGAACGCCTCTAACAATGTTGCATACGCATACAACATTGTTGGAAACACGTCGCTTCGGGGTTTTAACTTCAACAATTATTAAGATCTCGGATTGGAGACTGGGCCCTTAACTCTGATTGGTCTTTGCAATACAACATTGTTGAAAGGGCGGCTACACGCTTCAACATTTGTTGTATGTTGGAGAAAATGTTTGATCGACATCAAAACATTCTTCCAACAAAAAATGCTGAACAAAAGTCATCAAACATGCATGCTACACGTTCTAACATTGTTCGTCCAACAAATGTTTATAACAATGTTTGAACGTGTAGCCGGGGCTTAAGAACACTTAACACTTGACAACATGTTTAGATCATAAAAAAAAAACAAAGAACTTTGCATTTTCATTATGTGAAAGTCAAAATGTCACTACTGCAACCAACTGAAAATTTCCCTTGGACTGCTTACAATGTAGTCCAATTCACTGTCACAAACTTTTAACCACCATTTACAAAGAGATAACAAAAGAACCAACCTTCTCAAATATAAGGTCAATGGCACCTTCCAATCTCTCTGCAGTGTCAATATCTAATTCAAGAATTTGCTGTGTCAGTGTCTGAAACTTTTGTGGTGTTAGCTTGTTCAGGATACTTCTAACTTTGCGATACAGTTCCTGAAAGAAAAACAGCAGCTGAAAAAATTGCTGGTACAAAATTGCTGGTAAGCAATGCCTTTTCAGCATTTCACCTTAACTTTCACCTTCAGTGAACACATTTAAATACAACTGAGCATACCAATTTCAGCCACAAGGGCAGCCTGCATTCATTTCACCTCTCAATGGATATTATGGTACAAACCAGGAGAATGTAATTAATTGAATAACCAGACACTAACTTTTGTGAATGTCTCTTTTTCTCATTAACAATTATATTGTGAGCTCGAGATTTTCATTGCGTGATAGCTGACAAGGGTGCAGCCCAAATCAGCTATCACGCATAGAAATCGAGAGAGAATAATCTAATTGTTTTAGTATTAATCTAATAGGCGTTTAAAACTTAACAAATAAATTATCTAAATCCTCCTCGCAAAAACTTTGAAAACGTGAAGAAGTGGCCGCCATTTCTTTGACAACAGCTTGCACTCACTATCTATCACAGAATGGATAGCAAGTAGCGTAGCCAATTAGAGAATGGCATTCGCAAAAGAACGCTAGTAGATTTATATTAAAAAACAATATGATTATTTTAAAGTACTGTGATCTCATATGAGGAGATAGGTTCACTGGAAGTTTGGAAAGGTTAAAGAGGAATGACAGTGAGGGGAAGAGTTGTAAACTGATGTGTTTAGCAAACAAGAAGCTTCACAGCTCCACCTTTTGATTCATATCGATCAGTTTAACAGACCGTGTGATTGGACACCATCAGCAGAGACGCACTTCTGAAAGTTTTAAAAAAGAGATTCAAAAAAAAAGGAAAACCAATCTATAATATTGTCTATCGGCATGCCTGCATGAAAGGAGCCCGGCAAAGACACCAAACTACAGAACATGTACTGCTCAAAAGTATGATAAGCTACACATTTACTGCTACTTTGCCTACACCACACCTCAGATTAAGCCTTGTCTAACCACTGTTTTGTATCATTTTTTTTTTGAGGTTGCCTTAAGCCATGGTGAGTTACAGAATAAGTAACTCAGTTAAATAAGCCATTGTGTGCTTTGTTTCCAAGATCAAGGCAGGAACCAAACTTTTTTTTGGTTTTAAATAATTGCATGGGAATCAAATAAAAAATTATGGTAAATGAAAATAGTGCAAGAACTAGTCCAAAACATGAACGTTTAGAGGGCAGTTACAGCATTTCCTCAAACAATACCCAAGGGAAATTAATGAGATTATCAATAATCATAGTTAACTGGGAGATTTCCTGTGGTCAGCAGGTGATCGCGTCGCGCATGCTCATTCAAGCCATTGCCACGTAGTTTTGCCCTCGTGGCTTGCTTGCAGTTGCCTTGCTGCTTTTTTGCCTTTTTTTTCGTCTATTTGGCTTCAATTCGCCGGATTATTCGATCGTCGAGTGTTGGGCCCCCTGTTACCTTATCTTTTTGTGTCTGTCTGGCCCGCTGCCTTCATCATTCGCCACGCCGCCTTGTCGTACGAGAAATAGCTTCGAGAGCTGATTGCCGGTTGTTTCTTCTTCGTGTTCGACTTCTACCGTTACGTCTTCGCCTACAATTGCTTCACCATCTGCCCTAGCGCCTGGTACCTCGGCGTCTGCGTCGATTTCGCCGGAAATGTTAGCTTCGGTAATTCAGGCCATTCAGACACCAATTTCGGCCATCGTGCAGCAGTCGTTATCTTCCGCAGTTTGCGCTCCTTCCGTTTCAATGCAAGACCTTCCCGCCCTTTCTGTTGAAGGGTTGTCGGAGTCATCTTTGGTCAATCGCGCGGTACATTTGGACGCCTCCGGCATTCACCAACCTTGGTCTTCAGCCATTACCTCGCCATCTCAGTCATCGACTGCTGTTGGGTCCTAGCCTCTGAATGTCTTGGCCACGTCCACTCCTCCGCCGGTGGCCTCGCAGTCAAACACTTTGCCAGGTACGCCCTCGTGTCTTGTTGTTCCACCTTTTGTCTCTGTGTTTTCCTCCGCTAGCTTGCCGTTCTCTGCACCTTGTTCCTCCACAGTTTACAGCCTACCCACTAAAGCCAATTCTGCCTTTGCTTCGCGCCCAGTTGCAAGTCATACTCCGGTTCCTTCTTTGGCAGCCTTGCCCCTTTAGCAACCGTTCGTGGTCGGCCCCGGTTACTCGCCTGTTCCTTACAAGGTTGTTTCCCAAATCACTGCAGGAAAATTTGTCAATTTGGAAGATTTGTTGGCTGAAAACATTCCCCAGAATGAGCCCGAACTGCAACTCTGGTTCGACGGCTGGTTGGTTTTGTCGCACACGCCCAAGAAGCCTAGGCGTCAGATTTCGGACATCACATCGTGGATCGAAGCCTTTTCCATTTTTTATCTTATTCTTTGCTCGTATTTTCCACATCGATGGAGAGATTTGACAAGCTACAAGCTATTAATTTTACGAATATATCGCCAGTTTAGCGGTTTTTGTTGGTTACACTATGATCGGGCTTTCAGGGAGCATGCAGCCGCGGTAAAGCTCACCGACTGGTCCGCGATGAATTTCCAGCTATTTAACTACCATACAGCTGGCGCTCAAGTTCGTACTCGCCCAGCTTCAGCCAATCCAGTAACTTCCCAGGCAGAGGCCTCTGGTAGCACTACTAGTAAAGTTATTTTCCATTCTTGGAATGCGCGTCGCTGCATCGCTGTCAATCCTAACTGTCGATTTCGCCATGCATGTAGCAGGTGCGGTGGCGATCATCGTGCTACTTCTTGTACTTCTTTACAATCAACTCGTCCTCCCTCTCCGGTTCCTGAGGAACCAAAGCACCGGAAGCGCCGTTAACTGTTATGCCTTTGTTCTTTAGAATGGGCTTTTCACTTCTTGTTATTCATATTTGACTCTGTCTTGGTGTTTGGGTTTAGTTTGTTCAATACTTTTGGTGAAAGTTGAATTTACTATCATCACGTTGTTGTTCTTACTATTTTGTCCTTAAGGCTCATCTTTGATGTTGCCAGCTGTTAGGGAAGTCTCGCCACTAAATTTTGAGTTATTTAAGGCTGAATTAAGTCGCCATCCTGATAGGGCAAAGGTTAACTTCGTTCTCCAGGGTATCAAGGAAGGCTTTAGACTTGGCTGCAATAAACCAGTAACTCTTATATCAGTAAGGAGAAATAAGTTGTCAGCCTACCAACATGCAGGGGTGATTGATGTCTTTCTAGCTAATGAGGTCAGGCTCGGCGGTGTGGTGGGTCCTTTTGACTCTCCTCCGTTGAAAAATCTTCACATCAGCAGTTTCAGGGTGATACCGAAGAAAGGACAGCTGGGTAAATAGCGCCTTATAGTCGATCTATCCTCACCTCAAGGCCATAGTGTCAGTGATGGGATTGATCCAGATTCTTGGCATCTCCAGTACATCAAAACAGATGACATTATTAAGATGGTTTCAAAAGTTGAGCCCGGTGCTCTCATGGCCAAGTTTGACATAGAGTCTACATACAAGAATATTGCTGTTCATCAATTGGACCGCCATCTGTTGGGCTTGAAGTGGCCGCAACTGTTATTACATGGACCTCACCTTACCATTTGGGCTTCGTTCAGCCACAGCTATTTTCAATTTTGTGGCAGATGTAAACGAGTGAATTTTGGTCAATAACTATGGCATTGGTGATCTTTTGCATAACGACTTTATCTTAGCAGCCTCAGCTAACTCTTCCATCTGTTCATCCAATCTTCATGTAGCAGTCTCGGTGGTCGCCAGGTTGGGTCTCCCTTTGCATCCTCAGAAATGCCTGGGTCCAGCCTCTTGCATGGTGGTCCTGGAAATTTAATTAGACACCATGGCTCAGATTGCGCGCCTTCCAACCGATACGTTTTCGTCTATTCAAGATGTTCTCTCTCAGTGGTCTACACGTAAATGCTGCAAGAAAAAGGAACTTCAGTCACTGATTGGTCTACTACATCATGCTTGCATGGTGGTGTGGCCAGGTAGCACTTTCCTTCGCAGAATGATTGATCTATTGTCCTGATTCTCATCAAATCCATCTTAATGTGGAGTTTAGAAAGGTTTTAGCTTAGTGCCGATTAGTGGGTGTAATTTTTTGGCCAGTGGAATAGGATATCGTTCTTTCTCTTTCTGTTAAGCCTTGAGCCACTCCCTGATTTCGTTTTTTGTTCGGATGCATCTGGGGTGATCGGTTATGGTGCATTTATGGACAATGAATGGTTCAATGGTCGATGGTCTTCTCTTCAGCTCCCTCTGTCAATCGCCTACAAGGAACTCTTCCCTGTTGTTTTGGCCGCACATGTTTGGGGCCCTCGTTGGTCTCGCAGGCGTATTCTGTTTCATGTTGACAACGAAGCAGTGGTTCATATTCTCAATTCACGGACTTCAAAAGACCCAAACATAATGCACTCGCTGCGTAGCTTACTCAAAGTAGCAGCCTGCCTCTGTTTTACCTTTGCGGCTGTTCATGTTCCAGGAAAAACTAACGGCATAGCTGATGCCTTTTCTCGCTTCAATTTGCAGGGATCTCGTTCTCAAGCACCGTGTGCCAAGAAGTCTCCAGTCCTCCTTTCTCCACAGCTTTTAGCTCAGCTTTCCATAGTGATCTAGACGCTCGCTGCCTTTCCTTCATGTACCAAGGCTTAGCTGATTCAACTCGTAGCACTTACTCATCTGCTCAGCAAAAGTTCATAAATTTCTGTGTCATGACTGGTCATGTCAGCGCCTCAGGCTCTCCATGTCCAGCCTCGGAATGGACTCTGTGTCTTTTTGCCACGTTCTTGGCTGATTCCTTGCGACACTCGTCTATTAAGGTGTATCTATCTGCGGTACGGTCTCTACATGTGGATCAAGGATTTCCCGACCCATTGTAGAAGTGCCTTCGGCCTCAAAGAGTTGTCCGAGGAATCAAGCGTTCACAGGGCTCTTTACCTGCTAACCCACGTCTACCAATTTCTAGTAATATTCTTCGCATAATTCATTCGGCTTTGGACCTCAACTCGTTTGATGATCATATGTTTTGGGCTACCTGTTTACTGGCTTACTTTGGGTTTTTGAGGTCAGCAGAATTCCTCCGTCCCCAGCCTTTCAGCCTTCGACCCTAGCCGTCATCTGTCTGTGCCTGATATCTCTGTGGATGTTCCTCTTAATCCGTCTTGTCTCCAAATCTGCAAAGCTTCTAAAACTGACCCATTCCGGAAAGCGTGCAACATTTTGATTGGGCCTGGTTCTCCTCCTTTGTGCGCAATTCAAGCAGTTGTTTTTTTCGGGGTAACCGTCCTGGCTCCCTGTTCCTTTTCGAGAATGGCCTTCCTTTGTCTCGCTCCTTACTTACAGACAGATTAAGAGCTTTTCTTCTATCTGCTGGTCTACCTGGTGATCTTTCAAGTCACAGTTTCCGAATTGGGGCAGCCACTTCGGCTGCAAGGGCTGGTATTCCGGATCACCTCATCCAAGTTTTGGGCCGTTAGAAGAGCGATGCTTACAAACAATATATTCGAACTCCTCCCGACCTCATTACTCCTGCTGCTAGATCAATGGTGGATTAGTTTGGTGAGTGTATTTTTTCTTCAATGTTGCTAATTGCCTTAGTGGCACCGCTAGCGTTTTGGTAGCATGTTTGCCTTTGTTGGTTGGAAGCCTTTGGTTTCCGTAGCTGTTGCCTATTGCCCTTCCTGCCAATTCGCGTGTCCTAGCCATCTTGCCATGCCTGGAGGGTGGTGCCTGGCGCATGGAGATTCTTTGTTTGGAGGGTCGGGCCCCATGGCTGCCTCCTATCGTGTCCTCCTTCTCCAAGCACTTACAATCTAGCTTGGATTTCCTTTTCATGGGAGGTGACCCGTGGGGGGGTTGCCATGGTAACCCCCTTTATTTGCATTTTGCCCACATTTATTTGCTTATTGCTCGCATTGCTCACAACTGGCACCTACCCTCCACTTTCATTATTGCTTATCGATAAGTTAAATGAGTTTATCAATAATCATAGTTAACTGGGAGATTTCCTGTGGTCAGCAGGTGATCGCGTTGCGCATGCTCATTCAAGCCATTGCGCGTAGATTTGCCCTCGTGGCTTGCTTGCAGTTGCCTTGCTGCTTTTTTGCCTTCTTTCGTCCCCTCCCAACCAGCCTCTTGGTTCTTCGTGACTTCTATGTTTAAGTTTAGGGTAAGTTCTTTTGTGTTCTTTATTCTCCACTGAAAGATCAGTGTGACAGGTGCCAGGGGGAGGTGACCCGTGAGAGGTTGCCATGGTAACCCCCTTTATTTGCATTTTGCCTACATTAATTTGCTTATTGCTCGCATTGCTCACTATTGACACCTACCCTCCACTATCATAATTGCTTATCGACAAGTTAATTATTATTATTTTTTTTTTCATTGTTTGTTTTTTATTTTTGGTTTCATCAAAAGGGGGCATTTTTTTCGAACACTGCTTCTGGAACTCTAAAAATGCTAATTACCTCAGTCTTCAATTCCTCGTCATTTCCAGTCCAAGAGACTTCACTTGGTCTCACCCATCTGTTCTCACTTCTCTTCAGCTGCAAAAATAAAATCAGTCTAGTCAACAGCAGGTACAAAACCATACTTCTTGCGTGACTTACCTGACATGCCTATGATTGGCACACGAAGCAGAATGCCCAAAAGATATTACAGTGAAACCGGTTGTTTGTTTGCGCGCCACTTTACAATATTGTCACGCAATGTTGGTGTTATGATTGGCCGTTTGCTCTGTGCATGTTGCGATGCAAATTTCAATTCGCTATCTTGGCAAACAGTTTTTGCCGATTACATATTACACTCATAGTGTGGAATATTGTGAGTTGACTGCGATAACAAGCAACATAACCTCTATTTCAAAGACGGAAAAAGTAATTTCCCTCTGGTCGTCAGGTTATCGAAATAAAGAAATATGCTCAAGGCTTCATCTTTCACATCAAACCATCTCCAATATTCTTTCAAAGTTCCTGCAAAATGGGACGGCGGCTTCGGGAAAACGGTGTTAAACCAGTCGCTACTCCAAATGAGGTTGCATTTGCGGAGTATTGCAATGTTTTTAAACCAAGGACACGAACTTCGGAAATACAGCAGAGCTTACTTGACAACGCCATATGTACACCAGCTAATCTCCCCGCTCGTTCAACAATATCCGATATTGTAATACAGGACTTCCAATTCACATGAACAAAACGTTCCGTCCGTCCTGCAGAATCTTTAACCATAGTTAGTAGCAAGAGAGAAAGAGGTAAGAGAACAGATCCCACATGGGCCTCTTCCAATGATAGGTTTTAAAATCTGTTTTTAGCTTATGGTTCAGCCGCGCAGCTATTTTTAGCGAGGCACTTGATTGGCCAGTTGTAATGACGTAATGAAATTTCAAATATTCGCGGCTTGACCAGTTTGTGAAAAAAATGACCTCCCTAGTAGAGAGATTACGTTCGTCGCCGAATCTCAAAACTTTGTTCGTTCGTCGGCGAAATTCAAGCTCGAAGGGAAAAAGCCGATCAAATGCATGTACATGTCTCAAAATCTGACAGAAAGTTCTCAAAAAGCTATCAAAGAAAGATACAGATCTTGGTCCAAAGACTGTAAATAACGAAGTTTCGCCATATAACTTGAGTAATATTCGAGTTTTATTTGTTTGAACCGGTAGGAATCCGCGTTTGGATGTCAAAAACAGCGAAGTTTGTTGGCTGGCTTTGATAATTTTATAGTGGACCGCTCTGTTTGAGCTCGTGTGGTTTTACAAACACTTTCTTTGTTATAACAAGAGAGAATGTTATAATTAACAGCATGTTTTGCCGCTGAGAATCTTTAATTGAAGAAGCTTCAACGCTGGACATGGGAAGTAACAGTGAAACTATTGAGGCACTTAAGGGTTTTCGGTGTGTCTGCTTAGCCAAGTAATGATTTTTTTGTGAAATGGTGCTATTATGCAGCTCTGAGTTCCAAGTGACTGTCAACCTACTAAACTTCAGGTTCGTTCTTAGCTCCTTTTAGTCTCTTCTACGGACATTTACGTCAAAATTGCTTAACAATTTTTCTAGCTTAGTACAAGACAGGTTTGTTATTACTTGTCTAATATCTCATCTTATCCAAGCTGAATCTTCGAGAAAACGTACGCATCGCACTTTGTTTTCCTGTAATGTTCTGTTTTTGATCCGCTTTGAATCCATTTACGCTTTCACCAAGTAGTTTGGACTCACGAATGTTTGTTAGTTTGTTTCTCTTCCAAACGTTTGCTATCGAATATTTTATCTGGATCGGAAAACACTTGGCTTTCCCTGCTGATGCTTAAGTTTTGGACACAAAATTGGTCCAAGGAAAGCGATGCAACTTGCTCGATGCCATTAAAAAAAAACACAATAATCGATTCCCGGTCCTCCGCTTTTATTCTTGGCTAAATATATATGCTCATTGCTGACAATCGTGATCACATATTTCTAGCCACACGGACTGTGACACGACAGAGGGAAAATACTCGTATCGGCAAAATCTGATCCCCGGTCATCTCCGGCTCTGAGCCTTTTTCTCGAAATTCCCGGTAACTTTAACGGGCCCGAAACCATATTTTGAAATCTAAATATCACGAAGACTAGAGTGTATTCCGACCTCTAAAGAAGACCATTTTGTTTCTTTAGCTGGTAACTTTACTGTATAATTTTCAATACGTTTGAAACTCCCATCTGGAATAGAAAACAAAACAGCTTAACGGACCCGGTAATTACCGTAAGCTTCTACAAGTTTAGATCATCCGAACCGAGCGACATTGGGAACGAGAATTTAAAATAGCGTCGCAGAACTAAAAATAGATTTAAGAAAACTATGATGTGGCACAGGGATGTGTTCTCTTACCTCACTCTCTCCTTTTGGTAGCTAACTTATGAAAATCTTCTGAAAACTTTGAACTGTATTATGTATATGTCGGGAGTTGATCCCTCTACGGTTCATTTTTTTTGAGGAAAGCTCGGTCGTGAAAACAACGCCAAATCGGAGTTTACGAACATAGCAAGAAAAGCCTTCCAGAAGTTGAAATGCAATGGTAGGCCTCGAACTGTAACTACACTGTAAACCCTCTCCATAGCCGTTTTGGTATTGATAACTTTAATATTTTGGAAGGCCCTTCTAATGGCTTTGAAATTATTCATGTAGGGAATCAAGTCTTGTAACGGACTACAGCGGCTTTCACCACGGGGTTTTCGCGAAAAATGAAATCGCGGTGTTGAATTAATTTTTTAACCGACTTACGGCCCTGAATTTAATTCTTGTGAGTTTTGTTTTAGGTCTATAAACGCAAATTTGAGACAACACGAACAGTTTTCAATTAACATCTTGCTTTTACCAACTTCCACCGCAACAGACCACGAGGCAGCAAGTTGAAATTTGAGCTCGCAACTTGCTCAGAGCCGAAATGCCAATCAAAACACCAACATTTCATGACAATATTGCAAATTGGCGCGCAAACAAACAACTGGTTTCATTGTAACAGAGTCAGGTTACTGACTGTTAGAAGCAAATCATAGAACCTCAAGGTTATCAGTGGGATTTTGCAGTCAATACTTACATCAGGTTGGGGTTGTGAACTGGGGAGTTCAATCACCTTCTTGGGTTGTACATTTCTGTTACGCCCCTGTCTGGAGATGGAGGTATTACCCTGAAATAATGAATGAAAAAACAGACTTGATACAAAATTGAGCAGTTTTTGAACTACCAGGGAGAATGCACTAGAACAGTGAAGCTGCTAGCTATAAGTGATTTTTGCAAACTCAAATTCAGCAAAAAATATAATGTACATGTATTCCACTCAACTATTAAAATCAAACATTCACAGCTTTGAATTTCCACCAAGCCATTATTGTTTTTATTTAGTTAGGAAAACACCTCATTGTAAGAATACACAATCTTAAAAAAAAGAAAGTTTGAAAAAAGAAACTTTGAACCGTTACACTTGGCAACATGACCAACCAACGTAGTAAGCATTATGGAAACAGTGAAATCAAGCAAAGCAAGGTCAAACCATTACATTTGCTCACTACAAAAAACAAGTTTACAATCAACTCTCTATAAAGTGGACACCCCCAGGACCAGATCAGGGGTTTCAATCAGATTTGGAATAGCCGTCTGAGCGAACCAAATTAGGCGGCGACGTGATGAATTTTTTTCATAAATTGAGTGAAAATACGAACAAAGTGTGCGGCGGTAAGAGGCAAATTCTAACAAAGTTGGAATCTTTTCACAACCACCACTGATTTCATTCAAACGCGACAAAAATGTAGGTGACTTTGTAGTTAGAAGCGCATCACCCTCGTACCCAGGGTCTTCGTTCCCTTTGACCAGCGGTCGGAAAACGAACGGACATCCGGCTGAACTGCGCATGCTTAGGGTTCAGAGAGTTTGTAAGAGTTCTATTTTACTTCCGTTTATTGGATTTGCTTGGAAAAGCCAATCAGAATCGTCAACCTATCGGATCTTTCGAGAGTCTCTCGTTTCGTCAAGCCTGCGCAGTACGGAGCGAAGACTCGAGGGACGAGAATGGAAGCGCATTCAAAATAACTGAACAACCTGGCACTTGCGCGCGCTCGCGATGCAAAACTTGTCCTTTCATTCAAAACACTGACAAAATATCGGGCCCTGAGCGTTCTGTTACGATCACTGATCACTGTACCTCCGCTAATGTTATCTATTGCATAACCTGTACATTATGCAAAAAGTTATACATCGGCGAAACAGGAAGACGACTAGGTGACAGATTCCGAGAACATCTGAAAGTCGTGATGTTGAGAAAGATGACAAAGATGCATCCAAACCAGTTGCTCGGCATTTTAATCTTCCTAGCCATTCCAAACAACGCATGTCGATCTTCGGCCTTTCCCAACATCTAGGTACCACGAAAGCCGTAAAAATCTCGAGCAAATATTGATCTTTCAAATCGGCACTCTTAATCCCCATGGTATCAATGAGCACTTGTCATTCAATTAATTTATTCCTGTTTTTCACGTTACCATGTTACCACCAATAGCGTAGCTCCATTTTCTGAATATAAACCATACAGAACCCACAATTCCTCGATTCACTCCGACGAAGGGCCAGCGCTCGAAACGTCACCTAATAGAGAGTTAAGCTACAGAGAAACATTGGAAACTCAGTTGGGTCTAGCCATCACTTTCTGCCTCAAAGAGGTATCCGCTTTACAGTGGTGTCCGGTTAGAGAGAGTTCACTGTGTATCTACCACCAAATACAATTTGCCTGTATCTGTTTGTTCAGAGTCTGCATGGTGAAAGGCACAACAAATGACAAGTTCCATCTTGGTAATTAAATGGCTATTTCAAATGTGCAGGTGCAGACAAAACCCTGTCTAGCTTAACCAGACATACTTGGACCATTACAACATATTTTTTAATTGACATTCAAATTAATTTAAATACTTATTTACTTACTCTAGACTGCTGACGTATATATGCAGGGAGAAATATATTTTCACCACCATCAGGTTTTTGCATCCTAAAATGGAACCAATACCAGCAAAAATAAAATTAATAGAATTCACTACCAATAAAGGTGTAAAAGTAACAAGTAACCTTCCCCTCTCCCACTCCCAAGTAAACGCCATAATCTTGTATAAAAAAGAAACAAATCTATGAAATAATTGACAGCTGTCATTATATCCAAAAATGGCGAAACGTTGATTAAAGAGACTGTTTGAGGCTGTTGTACCTGTTCTGTAGAAACCCTGACTTGGCTGGGGTTCGTGCTTGGCCTAAGACAACTTCTAAATCAGGCAGACCCTCTGGTCTTAACATGCACATTGGATTAGTCTGGAACTGTAATAGGAAATCTCGCCCGTATGTGAGCTTTGCTCCATCTGCTCGTGATCTATCAGTGACCCCATTACGTTCAGGAGACCATGATTCTGTTGTAAAAAAACAATATCGCTTGCAATCAAAACAACCACAACATTCCTCACAGATACAAAGCTGACAGTAGGCTTTTCAAATATGAAACTCAATTACACTTCTTTCACCTGGTGCAAAACTGATTGTAGTCAGTTAGTGGCTGGACTGACAAGGATACCTCACAGCTTACCCGATCGCATTAATTTGTGAGGTATCCTTGTCACTCCAGCCACATCCCACAAGCTTTACGTTTTCACTGCTTGTTTTATGGATCTGTGGGTACTTGAGCCTGAGCATTAGCTATGCCAAGCTGATAAGGCCTAACAAGGCCGAAACAGCTGCCCATGGCTGCTAATGCTTGGGCTCAATCTTTGCTTTGGTAGATTTAAGGGGTAATGCCGGCTACCATGTGGCCTTAGTGCCTTTAGAGTGGCTTCAGCTTACCCGATCACATTAATTTGTGAGGTATCCAAAGACTTAAAGGAGTCTAGCTCTGAAAGTCAAGTAGGCTCAAACCCATTTTCACTGACAAAAGTTTACGCAAATACAAATTTATCAGTGACACCCTTATTTGGTAAAAAGACGCGATCAATGCTAAAACCAGTATTTTTCATTCTAGATGGTTTTCTTGCATCCAAAACATTGATTTCTTTTCCTTAAATCAAATTCACTAGTTCATAACGTGGAAACTTTTGATGTCCCAGTAATAACAAGGACCTAGTTGCTCGAAGCATGGTTTAGTGCTAACCAGGGTTAAATACCATGACAACCTAGAGGTTTTAATACAACTTAACCAATGGCTAGCGCTAACCATGCTTCGAGCAACTCAGCCAATGTCTGTAACAAGGTTTGACACTGCACACAGCTAAAAAATAAACTGAAGAAAGACACGTTTGGTTGTAGTCTTAGGGTCGTGTTAAGGCTCTGAAGGTTTATTACTCTCTTGTAGTGCGCCAATCATGATAACCGATGGGCCGTGACGATAACATCGCTGAATGGACAACATCAAACGGCTCCCACTGCCAACTCGTTAAATTATTTCATTAGTGGAATAATATTATCACTGATTACGAAAGTATAGAACCAGTTTTTTTCTGTTGTTTTCCAATCAAAAGTGCATTAATAACTTAACATTTAGCTATGTCGGAACTGCGATGTACAGTATGAGGTTGCTCGTGTATACGGTATTGATTCCTTTGTTAAGTCAAACGTTACTCAAAGCTCCACGAGAGAAGCGTGACACTTGCGTTACATTTTACCAATGACTACGTCTTTGTGAGGTCAAGTGTAATAGCCCTCTCCAAAACTAATAGGCCGTCTATCTGTTCCCTTTATCTTGAACAAACTAATCAAAAGCAAGTGACACCTCCTCTGTATATCTTTCGTTAGCCTTTTGTTTCTTCATTTGGCCGTTCACGATCGTACTTTTGGTTGCACAGTTTCACGGTCAAGCAAGTGACTTTATGGCTAACTGCAAATAAGTTATCGCTGAATATCAACAAAACACAATTCATGATCTTTAAACAGCTTGTTCCAGGCGTTCAGATGGTAAACGGAGCGCGTTAGTACTGACAGAGCGAGGCGAGAAAAAAAAAAAGCGGCGAAATATGGAGGGGGGGTTTTCGCCTCGATCTGCCTGTAATCTCGCGTCCCATTTACTATCTGAATGTCTGGAAAAGGCTATCTTTGAAACTAAAAAAAAACAAAACAGATGAAACTAGTCATCACTTTCTCCAAACAGACAGCCAAAAAGCAGTACGTTTTGCAGTGTTCTCTTGTTGCTGCGGTTGCGAAAGAAACTCTGCTCTAAGCGGCAGCCATTGTTTTCGCTCGCAACTCATCGATGTACCTGAACTTTGCGCCATTCAGAGGCCGCGTTTGATTGGCTCAATCTCAGTGCCTTTGTTTATCGACAAATTAGCTGCAGAATCTTCTATTTATTTCTCTTATTTGCACTATATTTCCTTTTTCCTGCAGATCGTGTTTCCTGAAAACTGCATTTCTCTCAGCCACTTACAAGCGAGAAAAGTTTTCTTGTATATTATTACTTGCAGCTATATAGGGTAAGTAAATACCGTATCTTATCATCATCATTTAGGTTTTTGTAAAACGAATCGCACTTTAAAACGAGAGAATGGAGCTCAATCCTAATGTTATCGTAGCCTGGGCAATACATCAAGAAAGTGCCGTTCGTTCTCTGAGTGAGTGATCGACCGATCGCTTTGTCCCCCATCACTGAAACTCCTTCACCGCGCAAGCGCAATTCACGAGCTAAAAAAAAAGAGGAAGACCTCCACTTTGGTACTACCAGATCGTTACTGATTATTTTCAGGCCAAATAGAAACATGATATGTCATTTTCCAACCACAAGACACACACTAAGACAACAGATGTTTCAATCTGACCACATTTTCATGACCAGCCAGCGTGTCCAAGGAGGACATACATGTATCAACAGGTTTCCCCTACACCCACCTCTCCGTAGTTTCTTTTCCTGTCTAGCCATCTGCAGCATCATCTGTAGCTTACTATGCTTATCTACAACCTCTTTGTGGATTTGATCAATGGTCTTGGGGTTGTTGTCCTCCCCTCGAGGCACCCAGTCATTGCTCCGTAGATCCACAATATCCTGCATCATGAATCTCACACGGGACGATGTTATCCTTGCCTGGATTATTTTGTTGATCTGAGCAAAGTATTGATCGACTCTTGGCTGGAAATAAGAAAAAAAACGCTAAAATACGGTTATTATGTACAACATTTGCTCTGACATTTAAAGCAGACAACAAGTTACATAATCTTTGCATTTAAACCATGGATCGTATCTGCTGTTCAACATAAACGTAACGTACCTTGGCTTTTGAGTGATCTAGATCTTTTCCGATGGTACCAAGTAACTTGCACAAACATTCAAATGACTCCTCGTCATTGCTCTTCAGCAGATTCACCACACAGTCATGCATGATACTCTCTGTTAACATCTGCATAAAACACAGTAATTGTATGATTACCATTTCCAGGGTGGAGGCACAATAACGTTGGTAAGGGTGACGTAAGTTTTGATTTAAACTTCATGTTTTGGGCAAATTTTTAATCTGGTGTAATTTTCATTTTCCCTTGTTCCCAAAAATCTGAGGCGATGAAAAAAGAAAAATCAAATCGTCAACCACCAACACACAAAACGCAAAACAGCTTGAAAAAGACAACAAAAACGTCACTTATTATGTCCAGAAATTGTGTACAGAATTGTCGGGCAGGACGACATGCTATGGATGTTGCTTTAAGAAGTGGGTTTTCAAAGAATTTTAGAATGTGTATGGGAAATTAAATGAGAATTCCTGATTCGTGTTTTATTCAACAGTTAAACTGAAAGGCTGAATCCCGTCCATGTTTAAGTGTTCCTCCAACCAGACAAAAAGTATTTATTGGAATAACAGCAATGGGCCGAATGTGGA
>JAEMWC010000002.1:1647500-1660000 GCA_016490735.1 Pachyseris speciosa | reverse complement strand
CGTGAAAACCACCTATTAGATTATGAGCTCGAGATTTCTATCGCGTGATAGCTGATGAGGGCGCAGCCCGAATCAGCTATCACGCATAGAAATCGAGAGTGAAGAAGCGGCCACCATTTTGTTGGCAACCGCTACTCACTATCTATCACAGAATAGATAGCGAGTAGCGTTGCCAATCAGAGAACGGCATTCGTAACAGAACGCTGGTAGATTTATACTAATATTGAGTAGAAAGCTCTTTCTGGTCTGGGCTCGCACAAAAAGATTCTTACATATCTATAAAATCAAATAAGTAAATTGCATCCAGAAACGATATTCTTTGTCTTTTTTTTTATTACAATACTTTAAATACAGCCTATGTGTGCCATTAACTTTATTCAATTCATCGCATAAATCACGTCACAAACGCTTGTATTGTGGGTGCCATCTTCGTTTCTTCTTGGAAAACCGAACTCCGCATGCGTCGGCCCACTAAATCCAATATGGCGCTCAAAATGGCCGCTCATAACAACAAAATTTGGCTGTAGTTTTCTGATAATCGGAATTATAGAACGCTACTATACTTTTGGAATTACTTATATTAGAACCAAATTTCTCTAATGATTACGTTTTAGGGCACAAAAATTGGACCAAAAGTCAGTTCTATCCCTAAGACTGATAGAGTACAGTGTATGTGAATTTGTGTTTAAAAAATCAGTTTCAAGAAAAAATTTGGTACATTTTCATTGAGAAATTTTCGTCTCTTGTATTTGTACGACTTGAACTACCCAGGTATGCGATAATGTTACAACACCTTATCATCCAAGTTTTGCTCTATTATCTGTCAAGTGGTCGCTTACGAGAGGTTAAAAACAAAGGAAAATTTCAATCTTTTAGCTCTAAAAGTGGTCGCGGTGGCTTACGAGAGGTGGTCGCTTACAAGGGGTTCCAAATATAGTGATTTGACTGGAAAAATTTTGGTATTTTGGAAAACTGGTCGCTAGGGAGAGGAGGTCGCTTACTAGAGGTGGTCGCAACCGGAGGTTCGACTTTATTTCCATAACATATAGTCAAAATCCTTAATTGGGAATTTTCTTCCATGACATTCTCTGGTCTTACTTTCACAATGCGGTCGACTGACTTTTTTAATTTACATACGATAAGGTTTTGTTACATGTAAATGAGGATGAAGCTTTCTGATCGCACGTCCTAATTTTAGCGCATAAACAACAAAACAAAACAAAAACGTCAACTTGGAGGACAAAGATGGTGGATCCCAATTCCAAAATGGCGGTCTTCCAGAAATATTCACGTAATTTAAGTGACGTCATTAACCCACTTTGTGGACCTTAAAGGAGAGAGTCTGGAACGTGTGTTTTACCTGCCTAGTTTCATTTCTATACCTTTAATAGAGCGTTTTAATTCACGTGACTACCAGCCATATTGGTTTAGTGTAACAAAATAAAGTATTTGCATAAAAATAGAGTTCAATTCCCAGAGGTTTAGTTTGGAACACCAACACGGCCGCCGTGACGTTTAGAGAAAACGTTCTATTACCTTGAAGTTTGCCAAAACACGGTTACTTAACTTATACGATACTTATATCTACTTACACTCAACCCTTGCTTAGTGAGGTCCTCCAGTTTTTCGAGAATTGTCTTCTCAACAGATTTTTCTTTCTCAAACTCCTTCTGGCATTTATTCTGCAAAATCTTGCGGAATGTTATCACTTTCTTATTCCCATCCTTGTCTACCGAGACTTTTTTCTGCGGAAAGGCATATAATTTGATCAAGGTTACTGGTACAGTTGTATCAGAACAACTTAAGTTAACCAATTAACTAAAATGATGTTACTTCTCCTCTGCCATCAATAGTGTTAGTACTGTAAGTAGTTCAAGTATCGTGCTGTCAGCCGCGTAAGTGGTGTAAATGCAAGTAACGTGTTCTTTGTGTTA
Source organism: Pachyseris speciosa (assembly GCA_016490735.1). Taxonomy (NCBI): domain Eukaryota; kingdom Metazoa; phylum Cnidaria; class Anthozoa; order Scleractinia; family Pachyseridae; genus Pachyseris; species Pachyseris speciosa. Next base: position 1,658,066 of record JAEMWC010000002.1, on the reverse strand, counting down.
AAATAAATCAATTTGTTCAAAAAAGTCTCTTATCCCCATCCTTTTCCTCCACAATTTTTTTTCTGCAAAAAAAGTCAACAAAATGTGAACAACCACGTCAATGTCACTATTATCAGTATAGTTAAATTAATTAAGTACACTTATTGTATCTCTCACTTAGTAAACGCGCTGTGATTGCTCAATTTAGCGGGCCATATTCTACAGTACTGCCCTCTGTCCGGCCCGTTAATTTGAAAGTCTGGTGCATCATTTTGTCAACATGTCTCTTTTTATACTTACTTAAGAGTTGCGAACAAACAAAGAAAAACAACAGAGACCCGAAGAAAGTGTGCCAAACCTCCTTGAGCTTGTAGAAGAAGAGTTACTTGACTTCAACCAGTCAACTAGTTTTCTTTCCCACGCGCCGGATTAATTTCAGAGATATAATAAACATTTTACTAACCTCGTTTCTAGGTCCATACTGTAAGTTACGGATCCACGTTTTTTTTTCCGTTGATTTATGGCCCGCGCACTTTGCGCTTGGGCCATAAATCAAAGGGAAAAAACTTGGTCCGTTACTTACAGTACGGACCTCGTCGAACTCGTTTAGTAAGAAGTATATAATATTGATTCTTCTCCACTATTTATAGCATTATGTCTGACAAACAATTAGCACGTAAAATTCTTCTAGATAGTGTAAAATTAAATCAAATTCGCCAGTTGAGAGATAACTTGAGAAATTTATTCTTTTTTCATACAAGTGAGCCGGATTTCCTTTCCCGGCAGTGATGCTCTTCTGATTTTGTTAAATAAATTTGATTTACAGACTGCGTAGTTCCCAGGCCAAAAATACGAAGACCATACACAACTGTACTTACAGGTAGAAGCCATCTGCATAGGTTAGCAACGGTAGAGGTGAATGTAGCTTCATTAACGGCCTGCAGAGAATCAAAACAGGAAAAATCGCCACACCTTTCACCAACCCAAAACAACTGGAAGAAACCTGGGGAGAGAGTACTGTTCAATGTCCGTCTTCTAGTTTCTATTTCTCTTTGACTTTCATGTAACACGGATTTACTTCTGAGAGGATTCTCATTTAAGATACGTTTACTCTGGGGTAATGTTGGGCATGATAGTTTGCTAAATTGTAGCAATATGTCACGTTGCTGTTTCCTTAAATTATTTTGTAATCATACTGATAAAACTTGACTTTTTCTCCGTTTCCTTCAGTGATATTATATGCTCGCTACCAAATTTTAAAGTTGACACTGCTATACAGTTATCCCGAAAGAAGATAATCGTAGTCTCGGAGACTGTAGTCGGCCACCGTATTTTGAGCAAAAAAAATAAAGGATTTGATTCCTCAGTGCATGCATCACTCGTAGCCAATTTTGACAATGGATGTCTTACTGATGTCAACTAAGATGCAAGCAGCATTATTTATTAGACTGAACAGTTTTCCAGGTAGGGCTTTTTCTCTTGTGTCGATTGTTGTACGAATAAATTAAAATAATCATTTAATTAGGTAGCCGGTTCCAAAGGGAAAATTTGCAACATGGAAGAATTACAACACAATGGATCGGATCAGCCCTATTTTTCCAGCAAAAGTGGGCTGCCATCGAGTCGAAGGCTATTAATTCTGTTATTCTGTCCAGAGAAATCTTTGCAATGATTAAGGAGGACCCTAAAGATCACTGTTCATCTGAAAATATGATCGAGCTAAGTAATCTGTTGAGATCTCTACCGCGTGGTTGGTTCGGTAATAAATGCAAACCAAACCAATGGCGTTCTTCACTTCCGCTTCAGTCACTAAACGTATTACTTGATGAACTACAGTCAATTCCAGCGCTTTTGAGAATAAATGTATTTTGCAGAGGGAGAAAAAATACTGTGATCGACCCGGTTAGCTGTTCTGATGCATTGCCACATTCACAGTTCAGAGATTCTGAGAAAGCAATAGAATTGCAGGCCTTTTGGGTGAAGGTGGCCCTTAAATTTCACCACATTTACAACGTATACAAGAGAACTGCATTAATTTTCAAATTTTGATCTTCCGCAATTTTTATCTCGCAACTGTTCTGTTTTAATCAGTAATTGGAAATGTTGACTATTCTAGATCAAGTGTTTGCGATTCCATATTCAGTGAAGGACTGAAAAAAAAAGTGCTTAATCATAAATCAGGGCTAAAAAAGCCTTATTTACTGAAACAGATTTTTAAACATCAAATCTACAAACCTTCTCAAATATGAGGTCAATGGCACCTTCCAATCTCTCTGCAGTGTCAATATCTAATTCACGAAATTGCTGCACCAGTGTTTGAAAGGTTTCTAGTGTCAACTGGTTCAGAATACTTCTAATGTTGCGGTACAGTTCCTGAAGAGTTAAAATAGCAATAGGAAGAAGTCATTAAACAATAATTATATTATTATACACTAAAGTATCACCTTCAGTCAACACATTTTATTAGAACAAGAGGAGAGGAAATGACTGGGAATGATTTTTAGTGTGGACTCTGTTTATCGATGAAGTTGCCTTGACAGCAACCATCTTTATGCGTAATGTATGTGAAGCCTGTGTAAAGTATCGACTCGTCTTTTCCCTTCGCGGCGTTATGATTTTATGCGAGAGCAGACTGTCCTTTTGTCCCCAGACGCTATCTTTCTCTGACTCTCCCTTCTCTTTTTCACTTATTTTGTTTGCAAGCTATAATACCCGAATTGCTGGGTAGAATGTGCACTCTTACTAACTCCTTTATCAGCCGAGCTTATCTAGTTTCGGAAGTGGACTTGAAGATCTTGTGAAGGTAGGTAAAACCTAGGTCGTGAGTTGCATTGTTTTATACGAATAATATTTGACAGAATTTCTTATTATTATTATTATTATTATTATTATTATTATTATTATTATTATTTATTTATTTATTTATTTATTTATTTAATTTTTTTTTATTTTTTATTTTTTTTATTTTAGTAGAGGGGGCTCGTTGCAAAGGCCGGAGAACTTTAAAGGGCCAAACAATTAAGTCGAGTTACCCTGTCACGTGATATCGACCATGAATGTTGAAACCAATATGGCGGCAGCCATGGATGGATTCCTCGGACAACACCTTAAAGCGATTATCGACATTTAAGAGGAGGGTAAAGCAATGTACAAAGGAGAAATTTTTTTCTCCACTCTGCTATGCGAGAATTATTTCTAGGCAGGTCTAAATTAAAAAAAAAAACACAAGAAACGTTTTGTTAAACTTTCGAGAAGTCGTTTTACCAGTCGGACACCGCGGGAGGCTGAAAGAAAAATTAACTTAAAAAAGAAGCATGCAACATCACAGGTGGGAAGATTTCGGATTTGGCATTGGTCTAAACTAATGTGCCAAGAACGGGAAAGTACAGTTTGTTGTTTTGTCACAGATCATGCAAAACATACCATGGTGATCATAACGTAACCCTAGTTTGTGTTAGAGAAATCTTGAGGTTTAAAAGAATCTAACTTAACAATAACATAAAATCACAAAACGTAATCTAACGACATAACGTAACATAACATAGCATAACACTTAATACAGGAAATGCAAATTATACTGAAAAAAAAAACACCTCCTGAAAGGGGATATCGTGAGGTTACCCTCTCTGGTGGGGGAGGGGGTACTTCCTGAAATGGCCTATAAGGAGAGGTTACCGCTGGAACCGCTAGATAGGGTATGGTTTTTGGTCCCTCTGTCCTACACAGGGTATATAATCTCAAGCAAGTCTGTCCTAGACAGGGGATGGTTTCAAGACTGTTTGGCAATCCGAAATCGAAGACGTTTATCTGTATTTGTTTAACAGGTAATCAGTCAATATTAGATCATTTTCAGGACTAGATATTAGCACTATGTTTTCCAACATCTTTAATTCCACCCAATCCGCATTATAAGTAGGATCTCAACATAGAAGGCGTTGTGCTACAAACATTATTTTTGTCCTAAAAACGGTCAGAATTTAAAATCCTCAGCACCCAAAGTTACTAATCGAACTGCTCTGTAATCGAATTTAATCGAACGATTGAGTTGGATTAGCAGTCCGATAATCAAACACAATGGACCAAAAAAACCTTTTTGTGAGAGAGTTCGATTGCGTTCGATTTCCTAACTAACCGAACCCAATCGAACCCGCAGTCAGCATGCCATCCAGCCAACCCCATTCAGCCTCAAATCCAACGGGATCGAACCTAATCGAACTCAAGCGAATGTTACGTTCGATTAAGTTCTATTGCTCAAATTTTTTGTGAGACTTCGATTGTGTTCTGTTACAGAACTCAATCGAGCAATTGGGGTTCGATTAAGTTCGAACACCCATACAGATCTCACGTGAATATTTTATCGTACTTGTGAAATGAAGCAATTGATTGCATTTGTGTTTGTCATGTTAATCAGTAGAGATCTGTATCAAAGTTAATGCGTACTAACTAGCTGAGCAGGACTCTGTATCAAAAGTTAATGCAGCAGTTGATTTGCATTGGGGTTTACAGAGGTGTACATGTGACTCAAACACGACCCGTAGATTGGTCACAACCCTTATGAATTATTAATGCATTTTATAAGCTATTTCTAAATAGAATTACTGAACCAGCATTGCAACTGATCTCTCGATAGTCGCTCGTTTCGGCAACTATGCGCCGGCTGTCAGGAACAAAGATTGGCTTGTGCCAAACTCGTTCTTCGAGACTTTCTTCTTCACCGCACACGCTTGAAGAAAAGAGCGACTCTCAAGAGATCCGTTTAGTTAAAGTGGCACTGTCGCGTAATTTGGATAAACCTGAAGATGTGTTTTATAACATTGAAACGTTTCAAATAATTTTGCAGTTTTTATATGAGGTACTTAATGCGTGCACTGAAACTATTTGCGGTTGTCTATGGCCACCGATGATGAGGAGGAATGGTTTGCGATTTGAAAAACTTTGGTCACTTATTTACATCTTTTTTTCAGAAGGCTGACTTGTAACACTAGAAATTAAACTTAAGGATATAAAGATTTATATATTTAAACACTTCAAAGAAAATAAATCTGCTCTTAGTTACGCACCTATGCGCCTGGCATGTACTTAAGGACAAATTATACATTGAAATTCGGTTTTTTTAGTAGTTTTTTTTTTTCAAGTTTTGTCAATGTGTCCTGGAATAATCGCCATTAAACAATACTAGTTTCCAAGAAGTAATTTGAAATCTCTCTGTGTTACAAGGGGCGGTTCGCGTAATACACAATTTGAACAAGCTTATAAAAAGAATTGCCGTGACAACGGCCCGTTAGTTAGGACTCTAATTAGTTTTTTTTTCCAACCAGTAGTAAAACAGAAATAGAAACATGACCCTGAACTCTAAGCATGCGCAATTCAAGCGGAAGTCCGATGTTTTCGTACTTCCGGATCAGAACTTTCCAGAGTCACTCGTTTTCCGACCGCTAGTCGAAGGAAACCAGATTAAATTATGGAAATTAAACATGAGGTCTTCCAAGGGGTAGAAGTGACAAGCGACATGGCTACGAAAACAGGTGACAATCGTCTCCCAAAACACCGACAAACAACAGAAATTGGCAGAAAAAGCGCGACAGTTTGCGACAGAGAAAATTCACATTACATTCCTCTTTGTTTTCTTTGTGACAGGCGACATTTGTCCCTAACGAAACAAGCGACAGACAGAGTCGTAAACGAGCGACAAAGCGACACCAGACCACCCCTTAGAATGCCTCAAAAATGCACTTCATTTACACTTAATAATAAATACAATAAATATATGCATCAGATTTAGCACATTTCAATTTTTGTCGCTCTGTTGGACAAGTCCAGTGCTTTGTTGCTATTTTAATCTATTTTTAGATAATGGCCAGTCTGCTTCGAATCCACAGGCGTTGTTTTGAAACAGTTCCGGTCGCCACAAAGCGCTAAACATATTTTGTGAGGCCTTCGGCAAGTGGCAGAAGCGACAAGCAACATGGCTCCGAAAACAGGCGACAATCGTCTCCCAAAACATCGACAACCGACAGAAATTGGCAGCGACATTTGTCCCTAACGAAACAAGCGAGAGAGACTGAGTCGTAAACGGGCGACAAAGCGACACCAGACCACCCCTTAGAGGACCTCTTTCGTTCGCCGTTTTTTTTCACTCGTGAATTCGGCAATCGCAATGGATGAGTGATAGTGATGAGCGAGAAAGCGGTCCTTCGCTCGTTCGCTCGCTCGCTCGCTCGCTCGCTCACTTGTCCGGGAACGGAAGGCCTATTCGGTTTGAAGAAGGCTGTCACCCTCCTACAAACACTTAATCATGCGTAAAATGTAAAGAAAGTTTCACGCTTTGAGGAATGTTTCATAACAAAGGAATCCAAAGCATATATACGCGAGACTTAAACTCATGCTTCCCTTCATACGGGTAGCTCCAACATAAATAAATTCAATTTGAAGCCATATATGTTACAATTTTCGATCGAAAAACGACAGGCTTTCACGGAGATGTGGCAATGAAAACGGTTTAAATGCTTTCGTAATCATCAGAGCTGCGACTATAAGATTATTGAAACTGTTCAACTATAAAATGAAGTTCACGAGTTGGATCATAGGAGCCCTTTGATCCACATCCGTAGACATTGCTGCTAATTGTTGAAATGGTACATCTTTATCTTGAGTGTCCCTCTTTTGACATTGAAATATTTTCCCAGTAACTGTGGGGAAAATTAGTTAAAAAGCGCGGAGCACATACTTGCACGATCGTCCGGAAAATACAATGACTTGTCCAGAAATACTTCGCCTAACTCCAATGATATTTTCGATTCTTACGGGAAGTCTACTGGGAACCGATCTTTCTGATGATTGACTTGCAGACAGTAAACGCTATCTCGTTGTGAAATTTCAGGGCCATGTTTTTCTTCTAATGAAATATGGCCAAGCTGGCAAAAAGAGTCGTAACTGATACGCCGACGACATTAACTATTAAACACAAGTTTATTCACATTCTGGTCACATCAACCTCCGCATTATGTTGTCTGTCTATAGATCAAAATAGAGTTCAGCAGTTCCATTTGAATTTTACCTTGCCTTTGTAATCAACTATAAACTCAATTTCCGAACCACTACCAGCAAACCAAAACAGCGCCTGATGGGCGAAAAAATATAAATTTAATGTGCAATTCATTTCTACCGCATTTATAAAGCTTATTTAATATTACGAACAGGGAGAGGAAAGAAGCATCAAGCCAGGAGTCATTGGGTGGGGGGGTAGAAAGGAAGTTAGGAAAAAGGCTGTGTCTGATGTTGACTCTAACTAAGATTGCTAAAAGTTAAATTTCTTCGAACTAAATGCCAATGCCAATGCCATAAACTATCGCGGAAGCTTTCGAGAGATACTCTCTCGAGACATTGAAATTTACTCCACCTATAAATGAGGCAAAGATGTAATAAACACAAAATATATTCACCTGATCTTTCCGGTCTTGTCGTGGCTCCAAATCCTGGGCCCCTACACCTAAAATAACGAGTAAATAATAAATGCATTCAAACGAAAGTAATTTCCCCGACGACAGTTCAACCCGTTTCTCGTCAATACACAGAATTAAAACTTACTTTGCTGTGAAGAGGCCATTGTACTAAGATTTCTATGATTAAAACGTCAAAGGAATAAAACCAAGATACTGGTGCTTAATAAAGCTTATAGACATTATAACACAACCACCAAATAGTTGGTTGGGCTGTTCAAAACCCAGGCAATTACGCTTATGCACATGTCATCGGCTTCCCCGTGGGGTCGACCCCCCGGGCCAACCAGGGAGATATGTGGGGGAATACAAGGAGATGTAGGGGATTTTTTGCACGAGGGTAGGGGAAAATCTTGATATTGTTTTACGATCAAAGATTAGGGGGTGGGGGAATTCAAAAGTTTGAAAAGGATGTCCCCGGGATTTTCAGCAGAGAGACAACTCACCCAGGGGACTTTGTCTTAAGAGATTCCCCGACTCCCCGGGGAAATTCCTCAAGTTTGCTCGACTGATTTTACAATCCCCCTGGTTAGCCCGGGGGTCGACCCCACGGGGAAGCCGATGACATGTGCATTATGTTATGTTCAGCGAACAAATTACAACTTTCCCATTGCAAGGATACTGTTTTGGTGGTTCTTCCTGAAGAGCAGGACAAACCCTGGAAGAGGCCTAGGTAGGATTCCCCTTAGCTCATATTGGCGCTCAGAAACCACTGTACCTGCGAGAATGTAACTTTCGTTTCAACGCGTAAATTTCGAAATGATCACTTCCGTGACATTGGCTATCTGTAAAATAAGGAATGGTTAAGTGAGGAACGGGAATGAAGAACTGGGAGCGAAGAACGAGGGAGGGGAAGAGGAAAGAGGAACGGGAATGAAGAACGAGGAACGGGAAATGGAGCACAAGGAACGAGTATCGGGCAACAGAAAACGAGGGAGGAGTAACGGGGAACGGAGAATGCGAACGGAAAACGAGACCACATCAGACAAATATCGTAGAATGTAGAAAGGGGAAAGGGAACGGATAATGGACGAAGCGAAGCGAAGAACAGGGAAAGGGGAACTGGATAATTCTTTGATGTTGGCACAACACGGCGTTCGTTATAACGTTGTCCGTGATATGATACCGTTGTCGCTAACACCTGGACTGACTAAACAATCGATGAATGCCCATTGGTCCCTTGCCATGAGCGCCCAGGACGGAAACCATGTTGGGCATTCATCTGCAAAATTTAAAGCTACCGTGTCTGACTACATCTTTTCAATGTGATTTTTATTGCTTTTACTTTATTGTTTGTTTGTTTTGTATTTCTTAGTAGTAGCACTTTAGTTATTAGTTAGGAACTTGCGTATATCTCGGTTATAGATATTGGAAGATAATATATGCAATAAATGTAAATGCATTGTATTTTAATTCATAATTCAAGTTTTCGTAAGACCTAAAGGCCATGTTACACGAGGCAATTTTTCTTGCAACTCGCAACGTAACAAACGTTGCGTTGCAAGTTGCGAGAAAAAATTCACGTGTAACACCCCATTCTGCAACTGCAATTGTTGCGTTGCGAGTTGCGAGAAAAGTAGAACGACCCTCTACTTTTCGCAACGTTGCGAGACAAGTTGCTTGCGTGTGACATCCCCTCTGCAACTCGCAACAACAATTTTGTCAGAATGGACCAATCAGAGCTCATCTTTCGTTCGCGCGAGATTTCAAGATGGCGTCCGCCATCTTGTTTGTTATTGTACGCGTTGCAAGTTGCGAAAAACGTTGCCAACGTGTAACATACCCTCTGCAACTTGAAAGGTTTTTTATTCGTCATCGTTGCGTTGCGAATTGCAAGAAAAATTGCCTCGTGTAACATGGCCTTAAGACCCAATCCAGCGAGTGGATAAACCGTATTTTGATCAATGCATATGAAGGGTCACTTTGGTTTTGAAGAAAAAAGGGGAGAAGAGGGAGCCTAAAAGGAGAAGAGAGTCTTAATAGTCACTCGATCCCTCTGAAAAGGACTTTGTGAGTTTGTTGGTTCTCTCTACTCTGCTCTGAGAAGATTTTCTCTGGGGACTCCGGTTTTCCCCTCTCCCCAAAGATCAAAATTTGATTTCATTTGATTTATTTAGAGTTGATTTGATTTAGTCTCCCCAATTATTAGAAGAGTATCTGTGCTCCGCTAAATACATTTGAGACTTAAATAAAGTGATTATTAGTATTATTGGGATTATCTCGTCTTAAGGCGCTTGCAAACGTGGACACGTTGTGGACACATTGTTGCTCATGATGTTTCTTGGGTGCGCAAACGAGCGGGACACAAAACACAATGTTTTGTTTCCATGCTGCGCAAACTGGGAAACATTTGTTGCGGATACAAAATATTTCCGGTAAAAGTCAGAAACATTTTTTGTGTCCGCAATAAATGTTGCGCGCGCGGGCAAACAGGGAAACATTTGTGTCCGCAGCAATGTGTCCTCGTCTGCCAGGACCTTATTAAGGAATACTTGGGATATATGGCATTCTTGTTCTTTGGATTAGACCCATTCCGTTTTCGGAATGAAAGAAAAAGTAATTCGTCCATTCTGCTCCTGACCTCACGCGTTTAGAACGAAAAATATACATTGTGCGTGTGCTCTGCCTGGTCACTGTTTTAAAAAGAAGAATATCATCCGCATTGTGCGTAGACTGTTTGTGGCCGTCACGCTTTTAGAACGACGAATATGCATGTGCGTAGCTTGTATGTTGCTTCACGCTTTTGGAACGAAAGATCAGATAGATGTTTGTAGCGTGCCAAGAGTGCGCTATCAACTACTGGAACGTCGGATATATCGACTTTAGCTGAGTCGGGTCGTCATGATCCGAGTCGGATCGTCACGTTCCGTCAAAATGTTCAACAACCCTCCCCAGCTTTGCAAGCTGACTTCCGTTAACTTGAATTCACTTCCCTGTTGAATATCGCGATCTGACTTTCGGTGAGTCGGATCGTCTGGGCTGAGAGACGATCCGACTCAAATCGGGTGTATGAGAATATATATTCATTCTCATATATTCACCACTCACGGGTATATTACGAACCAACAAAACGACCAGCTCCCAGATT
>JAEMWC010000002.1:1575000-1645000 GCA_016490735.1 Pachyseris speciosa | reverse complement strand
TAAAGTGCTGAGGAAACATAGCTATCCGCGTGTCTCCTTCTTCCTTCATTTGTTTTCTCCATTCCTTTGAGAAACAGCTCTCAGGGATTTTTGTACACGATTTCAAAACTTCTACCTTCGCTGGGAGGATCGCGAAAACGTCTCTCCCAGCGACAAGATTCTGTAAGCAATCTACCTGCTCTTCACAAAGCGAAACAATGTGTAGAAAGTTCTTCAGCACGTTGTTTACAACCATTGACATCATTTGGAACTTTGCGTGGGATGTTTTACTTGATCCGCCATGATCACGCTTTGTGTTGACAGCAACTGTCAAATTGACCAATCAGAGGGTATATCAGATTCTGGTATACCGGAAAGACCTTTTAAAAGAAAATTTTACGGGCGTTCCTTCCCGCCTCCCGTCCCAAGCCCCCCTCCATTTTTCGCCGATTTATTTACGCCTCTCTCTGCCGTACTATCGCGCGCCGTTTACTATCTGAACGCCTGGAACAGGCTATATAAGTACCAAGAGCAACTAATTCGTTTGAGCAAAGGATTGGAACATTTAGCAATGAACTGAATCCCCCGTTGCATGATGAGTACTGTGTGTTGTTGCATATCAGGTTAAAGCGTAGATCTTATGTATGACACAACATACAATGTCGCAATTGCTACACTGAATAAACAAAGTAGCCAGCAAAGCTTTTCCACCAAATAAAACTCATATTTAGACATGCAACACATTTGTTTTGGGAGAAAAATATGACCAATTTTACTGCTTAAACTGAGACAGGCACGTATTGCTTATCGAAGACGAAATCGCAAATTACACATGATTACTGAAATGTCTGAAATAGCTTTTCAAGTCAGAGGCATATTACAATGGACGCTATTATTTTTCAGTGGTATGCAAATGAAATAACCGCGCATTCCTTTGGCTTAAGTGAAAGTATACCTGCCCACTCTCACGCATTATACGTGAGTGTAACGCCTGCAGACCAAAGACGTCGATTTCATGCATTGAGGGCAATTTCTCACGCCTGACTTAGAAATCCGGATGACTTATCCTTTAACACATTAAATAAATTTAATATTCCCCGTAAATGGTTCACTAAACGGAGCTTAACTCTTTGTCTTCCGGCTTACCATATGTGGTCGATGGGTTTGAAAACCTGCAACTTTCCCAAATCCCGGACTATAGTTGAAATGAACCAGGGGCACCCAACGAGCCAAATCAACCAAAAGCTGTAGAAAGACATTTTTAAGTACCTTGTGGTGTTTGAAGTCTTTTTACAATGATGTTTTCATAAGCTAGAAAAAGTTCACCTGTTCGGATTCCCTAGCTGAAATTTTAATTGCCCGAAAATGTTAGGAAACAAAATCTTCCTTTGAGAAAATGCCAGCTGAAATGAACTTTCCACGAGAGAACTCACGAGCTTTCTAGGGAACTATTTTCTTGTCGAAAATGCTAGCTAACGTTTTTGACTGCCAAAAACAGCAATTACGACCTTTCCGAAAATCTCAGGGGCTATGATTTCCCAATTGCGAATATTTTAGGCCACGTTTTAGTCACGAAAATCCGAGTGCACTCTTTAATTGACGCCGAAAACCCAAGGCAAATTACCCTCCGCCGAACAGATATCTACCGAAAGTTGTCGTTGGGTGCCCCTGATGAACCCCTGCCGTTGCCAAAAGGTGACTTTTGTAGACTTTATCACCCTGGAAAATGACCAAAACTCCCAATTTTCATTTAATATGACTGTTTATTCTCTTGAAAAACCAAAATTGCCCTCGGACAACAGCAAAATTCAAGCAACTTTGTCTTGAAGTTTTGAAAACAAGAATTCCTATTGAGGATAAAAGTTTACATTGGCAGCAAACTTCGACTCCACTTCTTGCAATCTGTTCTACATTTTCCTGCTCACTCCTTTAGCGCGGCCCCGATAACGCTATTTGATTTCACTTGCTCTCAGTGGTCTGTCATGTTCGCGTTTGTGACCCAAAGGAATTCTGGGACTTTCTTGGATAGCGAGCGCATGACAGTCCGCCAATTTCTATTTTAGACATTTTTTATAAGTGGCGAACCTCCCGGTCCTGCTGACAAAATATTGCACCGATGCCATAATTTACAAGTCAAAACTCGCCAAAATTGCCATGCCAGGTCCCGGAATCCACTCACAAAAGAACTAAAGACACTACATCACTTCGTGAATTGCCATCACTCGCTCGAATACTTTGAGCGGCTCACTTCGTGTTACATTGCTTCCTGCCTCTGTTTTCTTTCAAAGGATTGCCTCTACCCATCAACCCAACTTTATGATGCCAGGCAGGGGGCTTCTGAGCTGGAAAATGGCTCAAAAACACACTTATAAATCAAATACGGAACGAACTGAAGCTGCAGAGATCGTTTAGGAAAAGAAACAACAGCTAGCGTGACAGTGTGACAACAAAGAAAGGAGCCTTCGGTGTTGTGGACCAGTGAAATCTCCGTGGTAACCCCTTATATGGAATATCCACGTTGATTTGACCTCCTACCCGCCGGAAATTGCAAAAGAGGCGACCAAATCGCCCGAAGACAAAGGGTTAATGTCGACTGGTTGAGTCCTTACTGTATCAGAATGCGCTAAAATGCCGCGTTTCAGTTTCCATTTGGGCGACTGGAAGAGAACTCAAATAACTTCGAACATGTTCGGAAGTCATCGGAAGATCTTCGGACATGTTCAGTAGTATTCGAAAGTCTTCGAGAAATCCTCGGAAGTCGCCGGCACATTTTCGGAAATTCCGGTTATGAGAAGACGATAATCTCCCGCGTTTGACACCGAAAAGTTTATCAAAAATGTTCTAGAAGTTGTTATGTCATGCTTAGTCATCCCTGACATAGTATATAAATAGAATCTACTGTAATCATACGGAATGTTCTAGATTCTCAGGCGTACCTATAAAAGCCGAGCTTGTCACAAGATGTTGTGTTGGAGTTGCTGGTATTGCCAGTTAGATATCAATAAAGGTGTATGTTGCAGAATACAAGACATCCACACTTCATGGTATCAGGAAGTGGAGATTTTTAATCACGAACTTGAAGATAAACTTCGTAGAAACCAAAACAAGACAGAAGAATTATTTGAGGGCGCTGGAAAGGATTTCAGCGGTGTTTCTCGACAGACCGGAGGCCTTAACATTGTAAGATGTGAAATTTGGAGTGAAGGCCGAGGTACACACATTGAAGAAACTGCATTTCTGCGAAAGGCCAGAGCCTAGCATACACTTGGAGAACGTCTCACGAGGACAACGAAAGGTCTAATAGATGGGTGATCAAGAGAACCCCTCAGCGGCATTACCAGCACAACCTGTCGTGCCACCTACACAGATGATGTATAGTCAGTTATCAACGCTAGAACCAATGAGTCTCAAGGGAAACCTGGCAGAGAACTGCACTTTTTCCGAGAGAGCTATAAGATAAAAACTGAACTTGAGGAGAAACTTACCAACAGATCCTGTTAGTTTCTTGCAGGCCCTGTCGCAGCATTTTGAACCTCAAAGGAATATCATTTTTGAGTGTTACATGTTCAACAGTGCCAACCAAGAAGATGAAAACATCGATTAATATCTGAACAGACTGCGCTTATGGCCTGTGCTTATGGCGCTCTGTGTGACGAACTGATTCGAGACAGACTTGTCATTAGAATTAAAAGCCATGAAGTCAGAAAACGACTACTCCGTGAGAAGGCTCTCACTCTCAACACAGCCTTAGACATAATTAGAGCTGCAGAAACAACTGAAAAAGATTGATGGAGAAATAGAAACTTCAGTACATGCTGTCAAGAACAAAGGAAAGAAGCGAGATTTTAAACAACGAGTAGAAACGGTGAAACAGTGTAAATAATGTGGAACGAGCTACAGTGTGCGCCAGTGTCCGGCTTATGGAAAAAAAAAGCCCCAAGCGTAACATGAAGAACCATTTTGCTAAGATGTGCTGAGGTCGAGATCAAGAATCTCAAAGGAGAGCACAGAAACCTGTGAAGAACGATTTCAAGAAACTTACGAGGAGTGTTCACCGAATTTAAGAAGCGGAGCCAACACTGAATGATGATGAAGTATACTGCATGTATTCAGTCACTGACAGCAGCCATTCTAAATACATGATTGAACCTCAGTTAAGAAGTGGACAGACAAGTAACTGGATTGAGGTAACCATGCAGATTGATAGTGGATCAGAGGCTAATTGTTTGAGAATGGAAGATTTTGTTAAGATTCAAAACAGACCAGACTTCAGTGAAGAAAACTCGTGCCGTTTTGAAAGATTACAATGGAGAGCGTGTGTTTCCCAAAGGTGAAATCTACCTTGACATCCAAATCGGAAGGAAAATGACCAGAGCAAAATTTCTAGTGATTGATGATGCCCCAAGTTCACTATTATCAGGAAAAACGTGCGTGAAGTTAAAAGAGAATTACTCTTAAAAGAGAATTACTCGTCAACTCAGTCTCTGACGTGAAACGGTTGACCAAGGATGCTGTTTTACAAGAATACAATGATGTATTCACTGGTCTAGGGTACATTGGAGATTACAAGATTGAACTGACAGAAGGAGCAGTACCAAAACAAGATGCGCCTAGAACCGTACCCGTCGCGCTGAGAGACGATCTTAAGAAGACACTTCATGAAATGGAGCAGAAAGGGCACATAGAAAAAGTTGATGAGTCAACAGACTGGGTGAGCAGTGCAGTATATGTGAAGAAACGCAATGGCCAACTGCGTGTCTGTCTGGACCACAGAGAATTGAACAAGCATGTCAAATACCAAAGCTCTGCCTCCCAACCATTGATGATGTGTACTCCATAAAGCGCAAGTGTTCACAGTCCTGGATGCTAAAGATGGGTTTCTGCAAGTGAAGCTAGATGAGGATTCAAGCAAATTAACAACATTTCACACTCCTTTTGGTAGATACAAGTGGCTTAGGTTACCCTTCGATATATGTAGTGCACCAGACGAATTTCGAATGTTAACGAAATCATTGAAGGTCTGGAAGGAGTAACTGCAATAGCTGATGACCTATTAGTAACTGGAGCAGAAAAAAAACACGAAGAAGCCCTGGCAGACCATGACAGAATTCTGATTGCGTTACTACAGAAGTGCAGGGAGCGAAACTTCAAACTGAAACAACAGAAGTTGAAGTACTGTGGCCATATCCTGACTTCTGAGGGTATTTTGCCAGATCCAGCCAAAGTTGAAGCCATCACTCAGATGCCGAGACCACACAGTAAAACTGAAGTGAGAAGATTACTAGGAATGATCAATTATCTGGGCAAGTTTCTACCTCAGCTGTCCGAAGTATCTGAACCTCTCAGAAACCTAACCAAGGAGCAAAAGCATTTCATTTGGTCGAAAGTTCACGAAGATGCCTTCAACAAGTTGACACAGATAATTTCAGAACCGCCACTACTCCGTTACTACGATTTGGAGGAAGACGTAACGATTGAGACGGATGCAAGCGACTATGGACTTGGAGCAGTTCTACTTCAAGCCGGCAGACCAATGGCATTTGCTAGTCGTACAATGACTGAGGCTGAGAGACGTTATTCTCAGATCGAGAAGGAATGCCTCGCACTGGTGTTTGGTTGTACACGATTTGACCACTATCTTCATGGAAGAGAAAAGGTTACAGCAGTCACAGATCATAAGCCTCTAGAAACGATTCTAGCCAAAAGTATCAACAGCGCACCCAAGAGGTTACAACGCACGATGCCACAACTGCAAAAGTACCGCCTGAATGTTGTGTACAAAAAGGGAACTCAGATGTACATAAGTGATCATCGGCTAAGATCTATCCTCCCAAACAGCCGAACGCACAAGAAGGAAATGGATGATTATGAAGTCTTTACAATTCACGCAGAAGAACTTCTCATGAAAGAGATCGAGGGAATAGATCCAAATATCTTTCACAACATGACAGATGCAACGCTTCAGAAAGTAGCAACAGCAACCTCAAGAGATGGAAATCTCATAACCTTAGCTGAAATCATAGCTAATGGGTGGCTTGATGACAAGACGCAAGTACCGCCCAATGTCCGTGACTATTGGCCGTACAGAGATGAACTAGCAGTTTAGGGTGGAATAATCTACAGAGGAACGAGAATGCTCATTGCCACGGCTATGCGCCCACAGATGTTAGAGAAGATACACTCCGCTCACCTAGGAGCAGAGGGATGCATGAGACATGCAAGAGATACATTGCATGGGCCATCGATTCACCATGATGTCAAATATCTCTGCGATAAGTGTTCCAATCTAGAGAAATCATGCACAGCCAGCCTACTCCAAAGAGAAGATGGCAAATATTCAGTACTGATCAAGAGTCAATGTGAAGAAAGACGTCTACTTGGTAGCTGTAGATAATCTGGGACAAAATACTGAGACTTAGAGCAACTAAATGATACTGATGATGAGTCTACAATCTTACAGATGAAGAAGATTTTCGCCCGGCAAGGAGTCCCTGAGGTGGTGATATCAGATAATGGTCCCCAATATGCCAGCAAGGAATTTAAAAAGTTTTCAGAGAAGTGGAATTTTCATCACTATACATCTTCACCACGCCATCCAAAAGGAAACGGTACAGCGGAAGCTTCAGTCAAACAAGCTAAGAGGATATTCAAGATGAGTCAAGACCTCTGGTTGGCTATTTGGGAACAAAGGAATACTCCTGATGAGTTGGCATCACCTAATGAGAAACTGGATTCCAGAAGAACAAGAACAGCTATACCAGTGAAATCAGAGTTACTTGAACCGCATGTAATACCAACCTCAAGCATCATAAGAGCCTCAGTCAAGAAGAAACAACAGAACAAGAGGTACCATGATAAGAAAGCAAAGCCGCTACCCCCTCTCGTTGTAGGAGATAGTATTCGCGCCAAGATCAGACCTCAGTCGTCGCCCCTGTGGACACAAGGAAGTGTGGTCAGAAGAGAAACTGACAGATCGTACATAGTGAAGGCAGATGGCCTTGAGTACAGGAGGAATCGGTGTCACATCATAAAAGCAAGAGAAATGACAACGCCCAAAGTCATTGTTTCAGATTCTTCTTTAAACCTTCCTGCAGGCCCAGTCACACAGTCAGATGCAGCCTTGTCAATTGCCCCGGCTTCATGGAGTCTACAATGAAACAGGACAAAGGCATTTAAGTGGCACGAAATTAGAACAAGTACCGATTCGACAAGGCGTAAGAAGATCACAAGACAAGACAAATCAAACCCAAAGTATAAAGACTTTGTTCTGTTTAAATAACTTTAGAGACATTTAATAGATTGCAATAGGCAAAGTGATCTATCGCGATTTCTTTAATGAATTGTTCGTCTGCCTTTGTAAAGAAGAGAGGATAGGAATGGTGTATGTTGCAGAATACAAGACATCCACACTTCACAGTATGAAAAGTACTTTTGAGAGTATACGCTTCTGAAGTAATTCAATATTGTCGCAAAAAACAGTTACCTTGCTTTAACGTTCGTGGTGTCACACAACGCTCTCTTTGATGGGAGGTGCGGGCGGGAATACATCACAACCAGTCTAGTTTGAATACAGTAAGTTAAATAGACTCTGGGAAAGGGGTTGCATTACTAGTCAAGTGTAGATCGCAGTTGGTGTAGCAAGATGCATCCATGAGCTGGCTCAGAGGAGCTTTTGATTCTCTATTACCCGTTAGCACACATTTTTCTCCCCCTTGATGTACTGACTCCTTGTTTCGTAGTCACAATACATGAAAGTTTAGCTATGTCTCTTGGGTTTTTTTCTTTTCTCATTTCCTTCAATTACATCCCAGCACCATGTACATAATGTCCATCCTGTGTACGCATACTCAGCTCTCCTGGTTTTCTTCCCCTCTTGAAACTACTTTCGGTTCTTCTCTCTCACATTTTCTTCCACATGGACTCGGCACAGAGGATGTCGGGCATTGACCTTGTACCAGGTTAGAAACATCCTCGCTCAGTTATGCTTTGCCCCTGAAGACTCACAGCTACAAGAAGCCTTGGTGCTGATGCATCCTTTTCAACTTTCCGGCCGGAAATTCGAACTCGAATAACTCGAGTACGAAAATAGAAAAGGCTAAGGTAAGTTTTAACTCGTTTTCGGCCGCCATCTTGGTGTCCCTCAGAGGGACGCCAACATGGTGTTTCCATACAAAACACTATAATTCTGAGTGGTACATTTTGCCGAATAACTCGAGTACGGGATATCGCACGGCCCTGAGACTTTGGCATGTTGTTTATTTATTACTCTTCTATAATATCACAATTTCCTGACTTGATCTGTTGAATGGTTGATGATTTTATTATTTTACTTGCGTGACGGAAAACGCTTTATTGCAATACTCATCATCATTTAATTCACCAATTGAGCTTGAGAGTGCTGCGTTGCAGAAGTCTCTCGCTCACTATAACTCTAATCCTTATACAATAATTTGTTTTTGTTATTCTGTTCAACCGCGGGACCATTTTTTTTTATGCCACGCATCAGAAAAATTTCAAGAAGCCATTTCTTGAAGCATAACCTAGACATTTGTCTTCCTTATCCCTCACATATTTTGTTTCCGACCAGTTTTGGTTAGACTGTTCCAGTCCATCAAAATAAACTGAATTTTTTTATTGTCTTCATTTCGATGCAATTTTACACACAGCGCCGTTGTTTTGATGGATTAAAAATTTTCTTCCTTTGGCTTGTTCATCTACGTGAATGCCGTTCTCCCGCTTATTACGAAACCACTTCCATTTACAACCCATTTACAACCATTCAGAGCAAATAAACTCAGCACTTTTTCCAAAAGGACCTCATATAGGTGGTCCTATACTATTCAATTAAAAGCTACCTGCGGGCTCAAGTATTATGTAGTATTTAAGGAGTCAATTAATAAAGTTCTTGTTGTTGTTGTTGTCGGTCTGAGCATGAGATTAATTTGTGTCTCTTTAACCACGAGGCCTCTATCTGCTTCAAATGTGCAGTTCTCTGGTGTGAAAGATTTGTTAGTGCACGCTCCACACAAACAGAACCTTTAAAACTTCAATGTCACGACGGTTTTGTCGAGGTTATCAGCTGGATAACAACTAGAGAAAAGCCAACAGCGTTTAAAGTTACGTTAGAAATTATATTTCAACTTAATTCATTTTTCACCTAACCAAAATAGCTCCCTTATGATCTGCGCACGCTTACCTTTACCTAATAGCCGAATGCGACCACGGCATATAGACAAAAATATAGTAATACTTACATATACCTAGCGTGTTAATATATAGATTTAGCCAAGCTTAAAAGCGGAGCTCACCTAACGTGTTAATGATTCGGAATGCATAAACTACTGTAGTGTACAAGAAAATATCATTCTCTGTTAAGTTACCATCATCTATCAAGTCGAACAGAAAATACATTGCGTAGGCCTTCTTGAAATGAGTAATATTGACTGAAACAGTCTTTGAGACTACCTTTTTCACCTTCCTTTTTTTTTTTTGTTGCCATTGGAACGTCAATTTTTTGCTTTATTTTCATTTTGTATTTTGTTATTCATTTCCTTATTTGCTTAGAAATTGATAAATTAATAACAAAAATGTCAAGAAAATGTCAAGAATGTCAAGAATGTGAGCGGACCTTAAGAAAAAATCAGAAGCAAATAAACTGTAAGTCCTGCTTTGATCTTTTCCACATAAAATGCGTTTGCCTCTGAAATGATATCACGAGTACTCAAAATAATTTCGAATGTACCCGATGCTTGTGGACTGAGCTGCCTTTCCATGCACATCACGATATTCATAATACAGATCATGAGCTGTTTTCTAGTGGTGAAAACCTCTCTAACATCTCAGCAACACTGGATCCTGGCCCAGACGAGCATTTACAATCTCTCATCATGAGGCCGAAACACCTAAAGGTGATGCACCTCAATACACAAAGCATAGTTTCAGCATTCGCCGAACTCCTTCTTACTATAAAGCAATATCCGTTTGACGTGATAAGCATGAGTGAAACCTGGTTAAAAGACAACCCTCTTTTATTAAACCATGTGACCATACCGGGTTATAATTGCGAATTTAGAAGCCGTAATTCCATCAGAGGTGGAGGTGTGGGAGCTTACATAAAGGAGACTTTGACCTTTAAACGCAGAAGTGACATCGAGGCTAAAGAAGCTGACCTTGAACATCTGTGGCTTGAATTTCCCGGTAGAAATGAACATAGCAAGCTTCTTTTAGGAACAATGTATCGCTTGGAAAGAATGCTGACCTCAGCGGAATGGCTAGAGCGTTTTGAGAGCCTCCTTGGTTACCTAACTGCAACCTGGGATGGTCTTATAGTTGTGGCAGGAGACATCAACATAGATCTACTTGGACCAAACAAACCTATAACTAGCCGATATCAGGACATATTATCTTCATTAAACTTACATCAACATGTACATAAACAAACCAGGACAACAGATAAGACGAGCACACTTATAGATCATATAATCTCTAACTTTCCAGAACGTATTTCGCATACTGATGTTCTTCCTTGTCCTTTAGTAAGCGATCATGACGCCGTCTACACAACTATTAACATCAAAGTTACCAGATTCCAAACAAGGCACAAATTCATCAGAAATTTGAAGAACTTTGATGAATCTTCTTTTATTGATGACTTTAAAACACTACCATTTGCAGCCTCTTTTGGCGTCTCCGATCCGGATGAAAAGCTTGAAATATTAAGCTCATTGATCAAGGAATGTATCGATAGGCATGCACCACTAAAATTAACGAAGGTCACTCGACCACCTGCCCCGTGGCTTAAAGATCCAGCCATTGCAGAACTCAAGGAACAAAGAGACCGCCTGCGATCTGCAGCAAGAGCGAGTAACAACAACAAAGAAACTTGGGAAAAGTTCCGTGCGGCCAGTAATCGCCTTAAAGAATTAATTAAGTCAATTAAGAGAAACTTCATGGAAAGAATGTTGTCATCTAAGAAATCAAAAGAAGTGTGGAAGGTAATTCACCGTATCCTACATCCGAGCCCGCAGCGAATAACTATGCAACCGGACAAGCTAAACATTTCTTTGCATCCACGGCCGAACGCACCATTGGCATCGACGCCCATCATGTTGATGATTACGCCTCAATTATAAACTTGATTCAATCTCTCCCTGCAAACATTGATAACGGGTTTCAAATCAGGACAGTTACTCTCAAAGAGGTCATCCATGAGTTGCGCAACATTCGATCTGACTGTTCAACTGGCCCTGATAACATACCTGCCAACATGATTAAAATGGTTGCAGATTATCTGGGATCTCCACTTACTGATATCATCAACACCTGCATCAAGAACTTGCACTTTCCTTCTGCTTGGAAGCTCGCGCGCATCTGCGCGATTTCTAAGGGAAACCTAATTAAATCCGAGAAAGACTTACGACCTATATCAATACTACCAGTGGTTTCAAAGGTTTATGAACGACTGATTTTCCGTTAGCTGTCTGATTTTATCCACAAGAACAATGTTCTCAACAGTAGCATCTCTGCCTATCGAAAGGGACAATCGACCACTACTGTACTCCAAGCTATACGAGATGACATAGTAAAAGCCATGAAACGGTTGGAAGTAACTATTATGATCTTAGCCGACTTCTCCAAAGCCTTCGATACGATCTGTTTCAGCCGGAAATCTTATCACCAAGATGAGTAAACTAGGTTTCTCAAGAAACTTCCTGATATGGACACTCAATTATGTTATGCATCGTAAACAATTTGTACAGATCGATGACACGTGCCCAGACGTTAAAAACGTGAATTTTGGGGTTCCCCAAGGCTCCATCCTGGGCCCGGTGTTATTCAATATTTATGTTGCTGATCTTCAAGACAATGTAAATGTCAAATGCTTCCAGTATGCGGACGAGATTTGTACTTGGTCACTATGTTAAGAACTTTCGGGATGTACTTGTTGCTGATCTTCAGGACAATGTAAATGTCAAATGCTTCCAGTATGCGGACGACACAACAATCTACGATCACATCAAGCACACGGTATCAGGATGCTACGCCACCCTATCAATACTAAAAAAACTGAAATATCTTGCCAAATATGAGCTCAGAAAGCAGCTAGCAGAAACATTGATTTTGTCAAAACTAGATTACGCCGATCTGGTCTTTTACAAAAACCAACATTTGATTTGATTTGATTTATTTAGAGTTGATTTGATTTCATATATGTGAGGCGCATTTGAAAATTGTATAATTGAATTTGCGCCATATAAATAAATATTATTATTATTATTATTATTATTATTATTATTATTATTATATTTTACCTTCTGCCACAATTCTTACTTCGCCGTTTGCAACGGGTTCAATTCGCTGCTGCAAGATTTGTACTTGGTCACTATGTTAAGAACTTTCGGGATGTACTTAAAATCGGATGGCTTCCAATCAATGAGAGAAGAGATCTGAACCTCCTCAAATCAAGACATGCTTTACAGCTTTGCATAACGCTGAGACTTGGCAAGATTATCTTAAAATAATAAAACAGGAATGCCCTAAGGAACTGCGCTCAAGCAATTCAATTAGATTGGTGGTCCTGACCGAAAACGGCACTTTTCAAGATAATGCGTCGAAGCTATTTAATAATCTAACAGAAATTATTAGAAACTGTAAAGATTACAGAACCTTTTTAAGACTCTCAAGGAATTTTTTTAGAAGCAGAGTACAAAGCGATTAGTTAGTTTTACTGTAACTGTATTCCGTTATCCTGTATTTACTGTATAATTTGTAAATAATTTAATTTGATTTATTTTTGTAATTGTAATTAATGTAACTTAACAGGGAAGAGCCACCCAGTGGATCTGTTAATAAATCATCATTATTATTATTATTGTTATTATTAATTGATAAAACAAATTATTTTGCCATAACTAACTTGAAACCAACCAGAAAATGGCTTTGTTGCCAATACCAAATTAAATTCATGGTCAAATCAAGCAAAAATCATAAGACGGCATACGCAGAGGAATTGGGTAGTTGTCGTGGCAACATACTCACTCTGTGAATCATCCAGGTTGAAATGTTTCAGAACATGGGTACTTCACCATTAAAACAACCCATCTGGTTGCGGAAAACTGAGGTGTAAAAATACCCTTGAGCGTAAACAACAAATGAGTTAGTTTGTCCTTTACACGAGAAGCTGGATAACGTAGAAACGTACCAGTACTAATTACGAAGCCCCAACAAAATAGTTAATACATCACTCGAACAGATGGCCCATAATTTCTATAACTTCCCTAGTGGAATGAAGCGTCCCATTTGACTTTCCAACCGGAATTTCTGGGCTATTCTTTTTTTTTTTTTTATTGAGGGGAACTTTTAATGTAACAGCCATGTAACAGAAACAAATTACATGTACAAACCAATTACAAGAGCACGTTACAAGAAAAAAAAATTGAAGAGTGGAGCAATTTAGTAATATACTTACAGAATTTTTAGATAATTATAAAATTGTCGCATATTTCCCAATAGATTGTCCGTCAGGGGAATAGGAAAAAATGACAAATTAAAGGCAGTGAACAAAAGGAGTCCATTTTGAGGTGTCTCCCGCTTTTGTCTCTATTATTAGTCTAGATTTGACAAGACGTAAAAAGAAGACAAAATTTGGTGACGTTTCGTCCAATTTGGCTTGCCATATATGATAACGCGCTAACAGGAAACAATAGTTTAATTAAAGCGCATATTTTGCATGAGATTCCATTTTTGGGCTATTCTTGCAAATGGTAAACATCCCAGAAAATCCAAGAAATGGGGACCAATCTAAGTTTTCAAACAGAGACAATCTTAGACTGTAGCAGTTTGTAGTGATCTATTTAGAGATGGTCAGCCATCATAGGCAGCCCAGACTCGTTGAGCACGTCATATAAATCGTCCACACTAATGCGACACTGTTGGCATATGAAAGCCAGGGCAGCATCAGATGGGTTCAAAGTCCGCTTGTCAAGGTAACGTATCTCTTTTGGAGTGAGGCCCAGTCTCTCAGCAACTTCCTGCCATTCGTCTCCCCCTGCAATCCGAAGTCATGCATTTATTGATGAATTATCTGGAAAATATCTAGGCCAAGGTATTTTACATTAACGTTGACCTTAAAGGAGGGCTGAGAAGAAAAATAAATAAATAAATAAATAAATAAACAGGCAGGCAAGCAGGAAGGAAAAAAAGGAAATATAAATTTGTATTTAGAGGTATACACGCTACAAAGTTGGGTCAGTAGATTTGTGATGTCAGTAAGATGCGTAAAATCTACGGCTTTGAAGGTAAGAATAATTAAGAGCCCTATTTCCATGAGTTATGAGGACCACTCACCGCTTAAGTCAATTGTAAGTTCTCTCATCTGGCGAACAGGGATATTGCGAATATCAAGCTCCCCAGGCAGCAATGGACCTACAAAAACGGATGTGGTCAGGGAGAAAGAAGCACATTAAAAGGGTGCAACATTCTGAAAGTGGGAATTGACAAGAATTGTAAAAGGGCATAACATTTACAGAGATGGAAAGTTGTAAAAACAGGGAAAAGTCAGCTTGATGGTAAAACGTCTTGGCAACTAAGAGAGAATGAAAATAACGCGTGACTGAACATAATGCTACATTCTTGAGCAGTTACGAAAACAGCAGTACTAAACAAAATATAAACGCAACGCTCTACGAACTGATTTATCAGGCAAACCTGGCGCTGGTCATTTTGTAATTTGTTAAGAAGCCCTGTGGACGACTGATAAATTAATTTACCTAGTACTGAATATGGAATTCATGGCCACAGTTCAAATAAATCCAAACTCCCATATCCACTCTAACATATGATTATGAAAGTAATGTAATCGGTACAATATACATGGAATGGTAACCAATTACAAGCTCACCAGCGGTCCCTGCTGGTGTAATTTCCCTCAAGTGTTGGACCACGTCAAACCTCTCCAAACGCTTCGCTTTAGTTGCCACATAACGGATCAGTTTCTTGGTCTCGGGTCCTGGCTGTTTCAGCGAGGATTGATCCACGGGCAGGCTCTGCTCCAGTTGAAGTACGATCTCTTTGGGATCAGATGACGGTGACAATAGCGACTCTACAACCTTGCAAGGAAGAACCAGCGAATTGCTTTGACCTCCTGTAAAACAAAAAGAAAAAAAAATGTGTCTTTTATTTACTCTCGGTGAGTGTCATGTAGCACAGATTGTTTGGGGCATCGATCAGCGAGTCATAACAAAATCCTACTTGGTACGAAGCGTTTCTGGTGGCTACATTACATGCCTGACAGCAAATAACTGTATTGATAACCCACCGATAGATTTTTGCGCGATTCTATTGGCTATTTTGGATAACGTGGTGCAAATCGGAGGACCGGTATCAGGCAATATACCCTGTCGGCGTTCATATATGTCCTCCGATTTTTCAGTCGCAAAAAAGGCAAAACAAAGCCAGTCTTTTTAAAAAAGCTCCTTCAATTTCAAATGGAAGATTGCAATCACAGTTTAACTAAAATAAACTCAACCAACCATTACAGTTGTTTACGTCATTTGCGATCGTCGTAAGATCACTTTTTTCGACATTTTCAACTTTCAACCGTGACTGTGTATACGCGATATGAAAATTAATCGGGGGGCTATAAATAAATAAACCCCTTTCTGGCTTGCTGGTATATCGGAAGATAATGTCCTTGGCTGATAGATTGTCCTCAAAATCTTACAGTTCGCTGCGCGGCCCAACTGTTCATTTTTCGGACAACTTATCAGCCGCGGACATCATCCTCCAATATACCAGCTGCCGAAAGGGTTTTTTTCACTAACTATTTCGAGATTATTCGAATTCGTTAAACCCGTTTAAATAGGCCAAAACATTCAGTGACTAAATTGGGAGGGATGCTTTGAAGCTAAGAAAGTCAATGATTACAGGGTTCAAAATAGCAGCCGGCACTTTCACCACACTTGCGACTTTTCACCGAAGAAATGGAAATGTCATGCTTTGATCTGCCAACTGAAATCAAAGTCACAGTAATGTTATAGTAAACATTTCATATCATACAATAAAGAAGCCAAGAAAAACGTTTTAAAATGAGAAAAAGAGTAGAAAAGGTTTGGAAATTTGAAGCATGCAAAAGTTGAAATGAAGAATTCAACTCTTTTACGCGTTTGCTCAAGTGTGAATTTGTCAAGAAAAACCGTTGCGTTAACGCCTTTATGTTTCTGCACGTGTAATCAAGATTTCTTTTGCACAAAAACTTGTTATGCTTTTTCACTCGTTCAAATTCAAGTCAGTTTTGTATTCGTATTGCTCGACAGAAGTTATGAATGAACAAGAAATTCTGAAAGAATTTGTAAGCGGCCTTTTTGACCATCCGAGCCAGATCAATACATAGGATATAGTTCCAGTCGATCGTAATTCAATGTTTGTTGAAGTTTGCATGACAGACGATTTGTGACTCCGAATGATAAAGACGTTTAAATTTCAATGTGCTATATACGGAATGTTTACTGGCTTAGAGGTTTAGTGCGTTCTCTTCGTACTGTAGCAGTGCGGCCCGTGGCTCAATTCCCCACGTCATCAAGTTTTTTTTCTTTGATCTGTTTTTTTTTTCCATTCCTTTTCACTTGATTTTCTTTTTCCTTTTGTCATCGCTTAAATTGTAAGCTGGTTTTGCAATTTAACACCGAAAAATGGTGAACCGATTCTATGGATATTCACTACTCGAAATACCAACGCCAACTTCCGATTAAGCTTGACAAAACACTGGCATTTCGATTTAAAAATTTGAAAGAAAGCGAAGAATTTGGTATAAACCGGCGTCTTAGATCCGTTGACCAGTTTCTCGAAGATAACCGAAAAAGAAAAGCTACACGCGTTGTTGGTTTGACTTCCGGTATTGCACCATCACTAGTACTTAGTCCACCACTCGATCAATACTTGTTTAGCATCAAAAACCGGGTCAGGAAACGCTCTAATAAATTCGGTTCCTATAAGAGGTACGTTGGAGGAATTCAATTCTTACTAAACATTTCTTTTAGAAAGGCTTTCGCGATTTCTTACTCTGACCCCTAAATAAATATTTTTGTTCAAGAGCCTTTCAATTTGCGTGAATTAGTCGACCGTGAACTAACACGAAACATCGCTTCGTATTCTGTGGCCCCTTCTTTCTCTTAACAATAGCGAACAGTTCAATCTTGAAATACACAATAGTTTGCTCTCTCTTGTGGTGTAAAAGTTAATCCTTAACAAGAAAATACAACGTGAGTACGATACTTTTCAAGTTCGGGTAAAGTTGTATACCAACCTGTATACCGGAAACGCATTTAAAGCCGTGGTCGTATGCTAAAATTGCTACTCACTCGTAGAGAAATGGCAGTTTTATTTTACGGTCAACGCAAAAATGGTTTCGGAATTCGAATAGCACAAAGATATAAAAATTATTGTAAAGCGATAAGTATAAAGCGAGATACAAATTTTTATGCACCCAACAAATTTCACTGAAAATTTTAATGAGATGTTGGAGACTACGCTAATTTTAACACGTCCAAAAATAACTCGTTTTGAATATTTAATAAGCTGTTTTCTACACATGAAAGTATAAAAGTTAGCTAATTCGTAACGAATTGTTACACCTGAAGAATATAACAGGTAAAAAGTGTTATGTATCTGTCTAACGTGTATTCGGCGGTAAACAAAATTATTTTTGAAGATCTTTAATATTCTTTGCGTGTTTTGTGCGGTTTGGTTTATCAAGCTATAACTTAATTTTTCTTGCGATTCAGTTAAACCTTTTCAATATGCTGCTGAAAACCGATCAAAAGAAACGCTTTCAATTAAATTCCTTTGCTATGAAATGTATATTGAAGTAATTCAATTCCGGCTAAACATTTCTTTTGCAAAGGCCTTAACGATTCGTGACTTTGGTGACCACTCACGTTAATTATTACAAAATTCTCAAGTAAAGGTAACTGATGAGCAAGTGGCGCAATCGGATAAGGTGCAGACTATGGGCGATGAGATCTGAGGGTCACGCGTTCCAAGTCCTGTCACCGGAGTATTTGTCATTGTTTCTTCCTTGTTTCTTCCTCTGGCCGAGAGGGGTACGGGCAAGTGACGGACGAAACGACGAGAAAAAAAAAAACGGGTAATGCAAGAAGCGGCTCCTCGCTAAGCGACGGCCGCTTAAAAAGTATGAACGGCGGTTTGAAAGAGAGCCTTTCATGATGCTTGTTTGAAATAGTCGTGTCGCAGGGAAACACCTAAATAAAAATGTGCAAAATCTTTCTAAACTCAGTTTAAAACTTCGCGGTTTCTCCTCGCTAGATACTTTGAAGACAGAACAAGAGTCGCAAAATATAAATCGCTCGCTGTTGATAAGTTATTTAGGGAAACACCTAAATAAAAATGTGCAAAATCTTTCTAAACTCAGTTTAAAACTTCGCGGTTTCTCCTCGCTAGATACTTTGAAGACAGAACAAGAGTCGCAAAATATAAATCGCTCGCTGTTGATAAGTTATCAACTGGACTTGACAAAATGTTTGTAGGTTTTAATAAACGTACATAAGCTTACATACATAAGTTTTTTTATCCAAGTTTGCCAGAAGATTTCTGGCACTTTCTACAGCAGTGTCAAATAGCAGTGTTTTGTTTTGTTTTTTTCTTTCGTCCTGTTACTAATCAAA
The DNA here is from genome assembly GCA_016490735.1 of Pachyseris speciosa. Classification (NCBI taxonomy): domain Eukaryota; kingdom Metazoa; phylum Cnidaria; class Anthozoa; order Scleractinia; family Pachyseridae; genus Pachyseris; species Pachyseris speciosa. The sequence goes on along the minus strand of JAEMWC010000002.1, from coordinate 1,626,341 downwards.
GGCTATAACTGTGTCGGTGAAGTAAAGCGTCCAGTGAGAAGGGATTTCTTAATGCATCTATAAGCCAGTAGTTGCTCTGTTTAATAAGATAACGTTTAAGCGGCCGTCGATAAAATCCGGTATATGGAACATTCCGGAACATCCCGTAACATGAATAAATTATAATAATTTTCTTAAAAAAAGTAAGCAAATAAGAAATAGATTAAGGTAAACTGCTCGAAAACGAAAATAAATGAGTAAAGAAGAATAAACTGGTATCATTTTCGAATATAAGAAAACATTATTTTGTTGGAAGTAATATTAGAGTGCGATCATCTTGCTCTTCAAGAAGTACCTTCGATGATACCATTTTCGTTTTTAGGATACTTATTTCTATTTTTTTTTGGTTTATTTTTTTAATAAAGATTATTATAATTTTGTGATTTTCCGGAATGATGTTCCATGTTCCTGGTTTTATAGAAGGCGCTTTTAGACTGCGTTTGCGAAGCCTTGTTTCGTTGATTACCAATCGACCGCAATTGGTATTTTGCGAAACAAGGCATCCCACGAGGACAGTTTTCGAAGGAAGGGCAAATTTCTCCTGTCATCTGTCAGCCAGTACTTGCTTTATGGAACAACATAATTTTCGAAGGCAGAGTACTTACAAAAATAATTTGCGGGCCTTGTTTCGTCGATTACCAATCGACCGTTATTGGTATTTTGCGAAACAAGGCATCTAGCGAGGACAGTTTTCAAAGGAAGGGCAAATTTCTCGTGTCATCTGTAAGCCAGTATTTGCTTTATTTTTGTTTCGTCGATTACCAATCGACCTCTATTGTTTCGTTTCGTTTCGTTTCGTTTCGCAGAATACCGTAAGCCCTTCAAATACAATCTTAACTTGCGGTATTGGCAAGAAGTGGGCGGCGAAATTCTGGATTAAGAGATGGTGTCATTTCCTTCCTACAGCAAAGATATGGGAAGCACAATCAATTCTTCTGAAAGATGCTCTCAAGAACGATATACAGGAAGTAGACACAGCAATGCGCGATTTGTACTACTTTTCTCAGAAAACGTTTGAGAGAGCTACATAGCTTGCACTGACGAAATCCTCAAAGATAGCTTTGAGAATGGAGAAGTCACGCCTTCCAAATCAACTGGAACTCGCTGGATTGACCATTTATTTAGCTACGAGCAATTAAAGCCTTTATCGACAAGAGAGGGTTGTACTTAAGTCACGCAGAATGTTATTGCTGATATAAGCAACACCTGAAGGAAAGAGGAGGCGCATTGCGCAGGACGAATGAGTGCTGCTGAAATGTGCACTGATTGTAGGCTGATATTCTTGAGCCTGCCCGACAACTTTCCTTGCTCATCCAGTGGGCAAACCAGAATGACATTATCCAACAGGTTAAAAAGGTTGACAGCACACTTGCACAATAACAAATAATGCGACCCAGAGTACAAGAAACTGATGCTGTTGCAACGCATGCAGTGCCAACCGTTAAATATGTTCTTTCTGTCATCGAAAAAGAAGGGCCGTCTGGTGTAGGACAACAGATTCAATACCAGCCTGGTGTTCCTACGAACAATGACTGTTGAGCAGAGCAAGACGGCGATCAAGGGCATGATACGCCGCAACGTGAAAGCCATCTATGATTTCAACGCAAGCCGCTATGGTAGCCTGTTGATGGTACGGAAGCTGAATCCTCTCAAGAAATAGAGGAAGCGGATGAAGTAGCTCATGCTGTTGCAAAGGTGTTAAACACCCATGTGTGGATGAAAGATGTCACTTAAGAAATTTAAAGATCTTCAGTCACTTGGCCTTGCAAATGAGGAGCAATTGAAAGACCAGTATATTTTGCTAGTCCAGCTGGCAACAACATACTTTGAAGTTGAAGTGATTAACCCCATGTATCCGTGGCCAAGATTGAGGAAGGTGAAGCAAGATGAGGCAAAAGAACTCAACTGTGGAGTCACATTGAGCTGTGTCTCTGTTGCCAATGTCAAACCTGTGAGTGGTCAAAACTGACTGGCGCAACAGGTTAAACTGTCGGAGGATAACTTGTCAGATTTATTGCGCATTAAAGTGACAGGCCCCACTGACTCTCAGTGTTTCATGATTTCATGAGAGTATCAGTATTCTAGCCATAGAACTTTGGAGTGACGCAAAGAGACCTATTCAAGGTAAGAGGAAGCAGTATCCGCTACCAAGAAATGGAGGGCAGAATAGAAAAAGAGCATTGGAAAGGGCCGAATTTGTGGAAGAGTGGCTGACTGATATTGGTGGTGGCACAGAGCGGGGTTCTGACAGTAATTTGAGCGCTGAAGACGAAGAGTTGAATCAGGCGAACACCACTTTGGACGCTGATGAAGTTGCCTCACTGTCAAAAGAGCAAACCACACAGAAGCAGAAGAATGGAGTGATGATCCTCTTGATTGTGGAATGAGAAGCGATTCTGCTTGACTGTCACTGATATTTTTTTTCCAAGTAGATTGTAAATAGCCCATTTCACAGCTGTGTGCTCGGTAACCCGGCCCCCGAGTAGAAGCGAGGCCAGAGGCGACCCTGCCCCGATAGAAACCTCTCTGTCTCTCTCATGCAAATGTGGACTAGTTAGCATAAGAACAACATGATTTACATGAGAAAAACAGTGAGGTCTGTATCAAAACAAGGTCACCCCCAGCCCCTCCTCCACTCAAAGGCCAGGTCACCGAGCAGGCAACTGGAAAATGGACTTTTTTTTTTATTACATTTATTACAAGACAAAAAATTCATACAGGACTGTCACTGATATAGAATAATTAGTAATCAGTTTTGCTTCAGTCCTAAACGGAAACGAAAACTTTTGTTTTCATCCTCAAAAGAAACAACGTAGATATGAATTAATTTATGTTTTTTCTGGCAATCAGTTGTCATCTAAGTATGTGATCCAAACATCGTTACCTTTCAAATTCGAGATACCGTACTGTAATAAATCATGTTGTTGACTATCGAGGGTACGTGCTAATTCATTACTCACAGCCGGGTAAAAATGAGCCTTGACGAAAAAAGCCTGCAAATTTAGGGTAAAAGTTGCGATTTTATTCTGAAACCTGCCAATGAAAGCTTTATCCTCCTGTTCTAACGTTCTCTACAAAACAATGAATTTGCGTAATTTGCGTGACTGTTCTTTTTCTATTACCCCTGTTTTGGCTTAACTGCAGAATACCCTGCCACTCCAAAACTCAAAAGACGGCATTTTTCGCCGCGTAAGAAACCAATAACTACATGGTGATTTGAATTCAACCAATGAACTTTATTGTAATACACATACATTTCACTTCAGTGACTTTAAAACTGCCAAACACTACTTGCTACACGGGGCACCATCATAACTCTGTCATATAAACTACCATACATTCAATTAATACAACTCAAATCTCAACGGCGGGGCTAAAGTACAGGTCACATTCCACAGGTCAACATACAGGTCACCACGCTACGGATAAATAAAGCAGCCCAAATGTGTCTCCTAGCCCTAATCACTAATCACCCGCTGACCAGAGAGCCCGAGGACTCTGGGTACGAGATTGCCTAATAACTGTTTCAGAAGCCAGTCCAACCTCGTACCCAGGGTCTTCGTTCCCCGTGACCAGCAGTCGGCAAAAGAGCGACCCTGGAAAGTTCCGATTTGGAAGTCCGAAAATATCGGACTTCCGGCTAAACTGAACATGCTTAGGGTTCAGCGCCGCGTAAGAGTTTTGTTTTACTTCCGTTTATTTGAATTGTTTGAAAAAGCCAATCAGAATCGTAAACCTACTCGATCTTTCGAGTGTCGCTCGTTGCGTCAAGCCTGCGCAGTACGGAGCGAAGACTCGAGGGACGAGAATGACGACAGTCCTGCAAGAATAGAACGCATGCGTGGTCGACATTGCATCAAATGTTACTTAATTTCCGTCAGCCGCACTGCCTTTTGTTCATTTACATAAGGCCACGATCAACAACATAATATTTTGTCTTTTTGTGATTTAATCCCTAAATAATTGTTTCTCTGCTTTTTGATTTCAAGTTTACAGCTATATATTTGCCAATACTTCAACTGGAATGGGCACCAAATGGCGAAACTAACTGCCTGGAAAAAAAAAAATCAAGCCACAATCTTACCTCTACTAAAAGGCAAAAGTCTTCCTTCCGCAGTGTGTTCAATTTCTTGCAGTGAAGCCTGTAGCAAGAGAATAATCAGAGGGCTTTCTGAGCCAAGTCGTGAATGTGGTATCAGAATAGCTGGAGGTTCCTGATGGCTGATAAGCAAGAATTGGCCAAAATCTAGATTGCTAGCTAAGAAATGCCAATTTTTTTTTAACTGTGTAGCTTAGAATGAGATGAGTTAAAGGTAAGTGATAGCTGAAACATGGTTTGTTTCCTTCTTCTGGTGCAATAAACAAAACAAAAACAATTCTGTCTGAATCTACATCTGGTTGCTGCAACAGTGCGGGTATCTGTAGACCCTGAAGGGCGCTCGTCAACTTCACACCAGCCACCAAAAAACATATCAGCATTTTCATTGGTCGTATTATCAACATCAGCAGTGAAAATGTAGCCTACTTGGCAGCCGGACTTGTCACGCGAACGCTTGAAAACCTAGATATAGTCCGTTCGCGCAAAGGCTCCCAAAAGCTTGTTCTGGTACCCCGCTGGTTTGCTGGGATATCTGTATCCGTTTCTGATTGGCTAGATTTCTAACACGCTTTGTGATTGGACGTTTACTTACGCATTAGATAACGCTAAAAATAAGAATCTATTGCAACACATCTGCCATGACACAAATAACAACAAATACATACGCAAATCCAGAGGAATAGGTGTTTACCAGAGCAGATTTCCCACGTAAAACTGTCACAAGAAAAAATTAGTTTCTGCTACGTACGTAATTTTTATTAAACACCGAAAACACAAACTAGATTTTATCTCACACTGAACACGTAGCTAAACATATTTGCACGACTCTTATTCAGTTCAGCATTGCGGAGTGTTGCGTTTTCTGATGCGTAAGTAAACATCCAATCACAAAGTGTGTCAAAAATCTAGCCAATCAGAAACGGATACAGATATCCCTGCAAACCAGCGGGATACCAGAACAAGCTTTTGGGAACCGTTGCGCAGACTGTCTATTCCGGGGGTTTGGACCGTCTGCGACGCAGCCTATGAAAATGTTGTTTTGGCAATCCTGTGTTTTATCCTTTGTAGGAATTTCAAAAGTTTGTAAGTCACCACTTGGTGTGTCAGGGTCACTGGGCCACTCTTCAAGGGCACTAGATTGCAAACTTATGTTATCTACCCATTTGCACCTCTATGCCTTGACTTAAAATAAATCACTTGTGTCTACAAGATGACAGACAACTTACAGGGTTTAAAAAAATCAAGGCTTCTTTAGTCAGCGATAGTTAGAATTCCTAATCTTAAAATAAATACACTTCTTGACAAGTTTTTCGAAAATTTCGCTACATTTGCTTGGATACAATGGATCGGTCAATTAAAGATAAGGCAAGGTAAAAGTTCACATTCAAACCTGTAATATTTTGCAAGGTGGATTCCCAGAAACGCTCAAATATTTCGGAGAAAGTCTACAATTCTTGTGATGATTCGCAGTGATTCGCGAAGCACCAAAACCACAATCTGTCCTCCAAGAGGGATTTTTTCGCTATGAACTAACTGATTTCGACTGTTTAAGCTGTTTTAAAAGGCTGTGTTTTCCTTCTGAGAACGGCACACTGCTATCTTGAAAATTCACGAGTGAAATCAAGACACACACGGCAGCTATTCTGGCCATGTGTTCAAATGGCCAGGTTACCCAAGGAGTTAACACCAAAATTTATCCCAATTTTTCTGGCAGACAGCTATAATTCGTTCACTGCGCTTGCCCGCATTCACGGCCTTCCAGCAAGAGGCAATCAGAAATTGTAATTTCCTACTTCACTGATTAACCTATACGGTTGTAATATTATGACAAAGTTAGAATACCAAGATCTGAATTCCTTTCCACATTTTATTTTCACTAGGGCATCGACTACCTAGAAAACGATGATCTGTAAAAACAATGAATGGTTAGTGGCTTTTGACTGCTTTTGATCTCAGGTGTTTGTTTCCTCAAATAGGTCCGCTAGCTTGCATTAAAGACCATTACAGAACGGAGGATTTTTTGGCATAAACGTTACTAAAATCACGGTAACATGTGAAGAGAAAAAATATTCAGCAGTGTGAAACTGTTCGCAAATACGTCATTTGGAACAGAGACATTGTTATAAAAAGAGAGTAAGGTTTCTGCAGCCAGTTCTATATAGTTGGATTTCACGTCACGCAAGTAAACAATAAAATCGCTTATCATTCAAAAATAATGTCAAGAAATTGAGATATTATACAAAAATAGCAAATTAACTACCTGTAGAAGTCTCAGGGATGTGTGATATCCCGTACTTGAGTTATTCAGCAAAATGTACCTCTCAAAATCACAGAGTTTACTATGTAGCGGCCAGTGGCACGATCGAAACTTCTGGAGTTTAGTTTGGCCATGTTAAAACCTTTCGTCTTGCTGTTGAACTTGCAGACAATCGTATAGACACTTCTCTTAGATTTTAGTTGCCCAGACCTCCAAAACACGTGGTGAATCGACATTTTAGGCTATGTCTACACTATGCTGGATAGCATTTTATGCCGTCGTGAAAAATCAGGCCCGGCCAGGGGGTTTTGGGTATACGGTATCTAGGGCCATTTCAATTCAGGTATACGGTATTTTTATGTTACACTTCGGGTATAAAGTATCTGGTTCTTTCTGAACTGTAGGTATTCGGTATACTGCCATGAATTAAATGCTTCAAGATAATTTTAGGTATTAAGTATCACACATTTTACAATTTTAAGGTATATTGGTATCTTATGGGAGAAAGACTGGGTATATTGGTATCCCACCGCCCCCCCCTGGCCGGGCCTGAAAAATACTCCGGCTTGGTGTGAAAGGAAGACGCCCAAAACTGCCGTCATCTTTCCACTAGAATCCAATCCTCGCTCCTCGTTGTTGATTTCCGTTTCGGTCCGATTCTTTGTTCACACTACTCCAGAAAGTGTTACTAAAACCTATCCGATGTGTGACGATTCACTTTCAAGACCGCAGCGGCCCAGCATCGCTCCCACGCAAAAACCGTGCCGAAATCATCGTTTTGAATGTGAACAAAAGCCCTATCCGATATGGTTTTCGTGCCGGCACAAGAGCTATCCGGTATAGTGTAGACATATCCTTAGTGTACGTGAAATGTTCGTGATGTTTCTTATCCAACATGGCGGCCTTGTTTTTGTGCAACCTCTTCCCCACGGCCATACGCGAGGTACTGCTATTTTTAGTTTGCGCTTGAGCTTGCGCAGAAACGCCGCCAGTGAGCTTTGCGGATGAAACACGACGACGACAAAGAATATTAAAAAGAAGAACGAACGACATTTTTGAACTCGGGCGTCCCACGGGAAGCCCGAGTAATAACAACGTTCAAAAAGTGAGCAAGTAAAAACTACTGTTCCTTTTTCCATTATTGTGACGTCTCAGGACAGGAAAAAATTAAGAAAAAGAACCAACAATCACAAAATTGCATCTCATAGCACATGGAATTACAAGGTGTAAGTTACCTACAGTCTACCTCGGACGAACGCTTCGATTTTCGGTTTCTTTCCGAGTTAAAAATGCTCCATTCACCATATCTCGGATGAGCTATTACAATAAACTGTGGTCTTTCCGCGGTTCAAATATATGATTTTCATATATTCATTCTTACATATTCAACACTCACGGGTATATTACGAACCAACAAAATGACCAGCTCCCAGTTGGCTTGTTAGCTCAGTTGGTAGGGCACTGCACCGGTATTGCAAACGTCGTGGGTTCGAATCCCGTAAAAGCCTAAATTTTTTTCACGCTTTATTTTCACTACTGCTTAAGTAGTGTTCATAACTGCGCCGATGAGCATTCAATATTCAAACTATGGTCTTTCAAAATAAGTAGAGGGTTACAGTTGAAGCGAATTTACCTGTTGAGCTGGACATCCGACCCAAACTGCAAACTGCTCGACATTAACTTTGTTATGCAGTGCGCCAGCCGACCTGTTGCAAATGATAAACTTCTTGGCACCGCGCAACTCAGACTCAGATAAGAAGTGTAGACATTCCCCTCTTTCACAGCCCTGTTCATGATGACTGCGACAGTAGTTCAATGCGCCCCCTTGGCAACAAACCGGGCAGATGACACCCACTTTGTATCTCATATTCTTTAACCAACAGAACTCTTTACGCATTGACTCCAGCATCAAACTCAGCTGTCTCTTCACAGTACGAGCACATGCCACTTCAAACGTATCATGGTGAACATCGGCAGACATGTGCAGTCTTGTCTGCTGACCTTTAGCAGATTCATGACCAACATTTCCTCTGTGAATGACAATTTCAATGGATGACGAATGGCACAGAAGAATAACTGAGCAGTTTTCGTCTCCAGAGGTGTAGAATCTGGCAAAATTGTGGAAAAGATGAGGATTTACTGAGCTCCAAAATTCATCTATGCCCCACTGAAAGAACTGTAGTATGAGTCGGGAAAACAAGCCTGGAGGAACTTGTCCAGATTCAAACTTGAGAAAAAGAGGAGGAACCTGTGCAGAGGAAACTAAGTTGACGATATCTTGCGGTGGATGCGACATCAACATGGATGGCACCAGGTACTGCTTGCATCGAGAAACATCTGAGGAAGGCCAAGGACAGAGAAGACTGAATTTCTCCATAATTGCAATGAGGCTCCCAGAAGTGTCTTTATTGTCTAAGAATTGACTCCAGACATGTTCCAACAGTGTTTCTTCCAGGATGCCTGTCTCCTCCAATTTACCCCACAGTTCTTTAAATTTTCTTTCTTTGTGGACATAAGGCTTCACAGTTATTACTTTACTGAAAACATCGATCAACCACTGGGGGTCCAAGACCACGAATTTGTCCAACTCTGGATTGTCATCAAAATGAATTACAATTCTTTGATCGTGTAAAAAGTTGAGCAAAGTGAAAAATTCTTGATCTTCACTAATTTTGCATACTTCAAATGCAATTTGCTTCGCGCTATCAAGCGAAATCCATTTGTGACCATCTTTCTCAGCAATGTCAAGGGCCTTCTCGTATTTCAACCATTTAACTGGAATGACGTTTTCCATCTGCGGTAACTCCTTAGCAACAGCCAGTATGTGCTGCCGCAAGCGAACAACTTCTGGACACTCGAGTTCACTGCCAGAAAGAGTGTTGTTTACAACAAAGACGCGCTCCACTAAGTGGTTGCTGTATGGCTTTCGTTGTAGATCATCAAAGATGTCATTCGCGAGGGTAAGAGGATCCTCTCCACCATATGGTTTATCCGCGTGACTGCAAACAAGGAACACAGGAGGTAACTTCTCTGGCAGAACTTCATATTTAGGACTTGAATGGACTTCATTGGGTTCATCTTGAGACGTCAAGGAGGAAACGGATGTCATCCAAAAATTCAGGTAGTCGAGATTGGTTTTCAGACAGAACTGGTCTTTCAAAATCTTGAACATTCCCTGCATCAAAAGAGGCTCTGCTCTTCCACACGGATTTCGGCTGAGGTCGTAGACCAAAATATAAATGGCTTTTGGCGTCAGAAAAAGTGGATGGGTGACATAGTAAACGGCCTGTCCTCCAAAATCCCACAAAACGGAGTATATGTCTTCGTCTTCTACTTTCGTGCCTTCGTGTAGCAACTTTTCGACAAGCCTTGCTATATCTTGCGGCACTTCTGGTTCATCAGTAAGAATAGATACAGACTCTCTTGGCACATCTGTGGTCTTGGAATCATGCATATTCGAGGTCTCGGACTCTTGTAAAATGGTATTTGTAAAATCAGAAAACGAAGAAGCAAATTCACTGCTTGGTGCTGGAGAATCTACATTTGCGTTGGGATAACCTTCAGACTGGACCGGCCCCAGAGCGCTCTCCTCTTGTTTTAAGTTTTGTTTTGAAGCAAATCTGTCCGCTTGAGTTGATGGATACCCGTTACGTAAGGTAGGTAATTCGTTAACTAGTGACGGATCGTCGGTGAGGTCCGTGGAAGGACTTTCAGACAAGATGGGCTCCCTAACGTCTTCTGAGGGCAATTGCTTCTCTTCAGTTAGACTGCTCACAATCAGTTTTGCTGCATGGTGTTCATAGGACGTAGCTGTATCAGAGGTTTCTTCCTCGCCCTTTCCCCCTGTCTTCCAAATCTCAGTGGTAACCTGAAAATGTGAAGGGTCCTTCTCAATTCCTATAGTGCTTGCTTCGTTTGGGTTGAAAAGCTGACCTCTCAATGACTTTTTTAGGCTTGTCTTTCCTGACCGGTCCTGTCCAATTAACATGACTGGCAACCTCTTGAGAGACGTTCTTCCCTCCCTGAGAGCTTTGTTGTAAGCCTCAATGGCCAAGGGTCCTCTAGCAAGAATTTCTGACGGAACTGCAAGTAACAAATGTTAATACTGCCTGAGACTTTGAAAGAGTATAAAGAGGAAAAAAAAAGGTACTTAATAAATGCGCTTTTTCTATCCCGGTGAGCTTTCTTTGTTTATTGATGGGGAGGGGGTGGGAAGAATTGTTATTCCAGATCATATCGATATGAATCCTTTTCTACCAAAGACACTACAAAATCCGACAAATGATGATTTAATTTGCCACGACAACACAGCATGAAGAGGGCAATTCAAATACGCTAGATCATTTCCAGTTAACAAATAAAAAAGCCTCGCCTGTGATCTGTTCGATCATAAAGCACGCAGGAAGCAGATAGAGCACGAAAGAAGTGTAGGGGAAACACGAGACGCAGTGCTGTATCCATTTCATTTTCATTTCATTTCACATTTATTGTGCTACCTCATATAGATATAATTGCACACAGTCAGCGGTCGTAGAGTTAATTAATTACGATAGTGTTAAGTAGTGACAATAATGTGATACGATGTCATAGAGTTCATTAATTACGACAGGGTTTGCGATAGGGTTTACGATAGGGTTAGCTAATTACAATGATATGATACGATGGAGTCATGAAAGGCTCCTGGGTTAGTTGACAGGTCAATAATAGATTGATGATCCGCTGATCTGCTTACTAAGTGCTTTACAACAGAACAGATCATCGGCGAGTTTTTTTTTTAATTTGTTTTATAATACAGAATTTCTTAATTTCCTCAGGCATTCGCATTCGCATTCGAAACATTTCATTTTCTAAATCCTAGGAGTGGCGTCAGCCATGCATCTGTTCTCTCATAAGGCACGCTAAAACAGACCAATCACAATCTTCGTTAGAATAGCCTGCGTAACTGGCGCTTTTGTCGGGAAGCGCGCGAGCACCCTCTTCCCCATTCTTCGTGGCTTCGTCGCTCGCTAGAGCGCTCCCCGACAAGATCGCCTATCGTTAGAATAGTTCAAAACATTTTATTGGTTAAACGACTGGCTGTCAAAATGTCAAACCATCAAAGGGCAAGTTTTTTTTTGTTAATTAGTCTAAAGTCGGGATCCTTGGAAAAGCAAATATTTCAGTTTCAAATTACTAAAAACCACTGAAATTTCGTCTAGCAAGCGCAATTTCTGCACCGGGACGAGGCTAACCCTGAGCGTTTACCGTTTTGCACACAAACAACGGTCGGGATGGAACGTTCGCTATGGTACTGGCTTTTCCTGGCAAAGCGGTTTGGCTAGTCCGAGAGCCTTTACCAGTTGCACAAAAAACCGGTCGGAATGGAACGCTCCCAATGGTACTGGCTTTTATTTCCGTCAAAGCGACCGAAAAGCGCGCGAAAGCTGACCCGGGGCGAGTATGGTTTGACAAATAGTACAGGATTTTACGGTCATTTCGGTTGGAATGGAAAAAGTGGAATACACCTGACGATTTCCATCTGTTTCGGAAACTTTCCAGTGGAATGAGCTGTACCATTTGAATTTCAAACCGGAATTTTCGGGTTTTGTTGACAAATGGTAAACGAAACCTGCATTCGCTGGATTCGTTCGCTCTCGTTGATATAGTGTTCGAGCTGCGCTGAAAGTCGAGCAAATCCCGGAAAACGGACCAAGAGAAAGGACAAAAGTGTAAGATAAGGAAACACCGAAGCCGAAGGTAGAGGGGTACAGTTGAAGCGAATTTACTTGTTGAGCTGGACATCCGAACCAAACAAGCCTGAATTTCTTTCAGGTTTTATTTTCACTACTGTTTAACCCATTGACTACCGCAGGTTTTTACATTTTCGGAGTGATTTTCCACCTATAAACGATGAATAGCAATTCGTGACTCTTTATTTGAACTAACAGGGAAAAGTGGTGCTGTCCTAAGGCACTGGAGGCTCAAGGTTTCTGAAAACGTCATTTTGACGTAGCTATTTTTTATCCGTGAAGCTACAACAATGGCCCAAGTTCGGTTTGCTTGCGATTTCTGCTAAATTTACAGCCATTTTTCATCTTTAGCGGCTGCCTGATGAGCATCATTAAGCGTGACGGTAGCTAAGAGTCCACTTTCTCAAAGAATCGAGCAAGGTGATGTACTTTGTTGTTGAATTTGGCTTGTTACTCGACGAACTGGGAATTGGGCCGGTCGAACACTTAGTACCTTTGGGACTCGACTATTGATGAATTTCTCGACCTACCACCACATATTTTGGAATTTCTGTGTACTGAAGATGACCACGAGCAGGAAATTTTGGCGGTAGGTCGGAGTGGCTGTAGAAGGGGAAGGAACGGGCGCTGTCAAAAATTCTCGTTAGTTCCCAGCATGCAATGCACTCAAGATGTTGAAAATGTCGGGAAGGCCCGAATGCACTGGAACAAAAGGCTGTATCTACGCTCGGGAGAGGAATATGAACAAAAAAAGTCATTTCTAAGCTAGAAAAAGGACTGAATTTCGTTATGATGGTTGAATTTTGGTTTTTCGACGATGATTTCCCTAAAAAACATGAAGGCAAAAAGGGGCATTTTTGTTGTTTCTCTTTGACGTTAAAAACGGCCAGTTTCGTTCTTGTCTAAACTCAAAAGGCCATATTTGGTAAAAATCGCTACGTTTCTTGCATTTATTGGATATCCAAATTTAAAGGGCATTCCATTTCGTGCTCACAACTAACAGTTAAGGCAATATTCGTGCGATTGCGAAAGTTGCAATGTTTTGAAGCATGGGAGTTTTTTTACGGCCGGTTTTGGCCGGCACGGGTGCCAATGGGTTAAGTAGTATTCATAACTGCCATGAAAGCCCTCCTAATTGGCCATGTTCTAAACGAGTAAGGGCCTGGGAACGACTCCAAACTTCATTGAAAATCAATGGCATTGAACTAAATCGATTCTCATATGAAAGGGTATCTCAAAATAAGTACTTTCAGCAAGTTTCGCTATGTTTGGTCGAAAGGTCGCCAGTTGACGTGCATTTAGATCTTTAAAAAATCCCATACAACTGTCTCTATTTCGGAAAGTGTCCCTCCAAACCATACAAAGTCTCCAATTTTCACAATTTTCAAAAGCGTTTGTTTCAGCTCCAATTCAACTGAACAGCGTCAAAGTTGGCAAGGTGACCATTTTTGAGATGCTCTCTCATGCAGTGTCAACCATTTTTTCCAATCGATAAATTTTAAAACTCATTCCCAGGCCCTCACTCGTTTAGAACATGGCCAATTCGCCACTTCCACATCTCCCATAATACACTTTGTTTGCACCCAAACATTTTGCATAAGCATTGTTTTCAATTTCTCTCAGGACGACTGTAAGTCCCAAGAGCAATGGAAAACAATGCTTAAGCAAAATCCTGGGGGGAGGGGAGGGGGCAAACAAAGTGTATTATGGGAGATATGCAAGTGGCAAACTGCCCCTTTTCCCATCCCTCCCCCTCCCCTGCCACACAGGCTATTTCTTTTCCCTTTTCCATCTCTTCTAATCTCGCGGGTTGAAAATAATAATGCCTGATCGAAGGGCTACGAAGATGTTGATCTAGGTTTCAGGGAATCTTCGTGTCACTTTGATAAAGGGTGCAATTGAATTAACAGCAAGCTAATCAATCAAACCGTTTCTCGTAATTGAATTTATTTCTTGGGGTTTTTTTTTGGGGGGTGGGGGGGGGGGTGCGTGTTTCTTATCCTTGCCTCTTTGTTTTATTTCTGTTTTTGTCTTTTTTACCTTTATGTTAAACACGAAGACGCGCTATAAGAGGAAAAGCTCCGCCCCCTGTTTCATTTGCATTTTAGTTTTACGGTCACCATTGTGCGATGGCGTAAGCAAACCATTTCGAATTTCAAAATTAGCGCCATAAATCGAAACGTTCAAACATTGGCACGGCCATTTCAGAACATACAAACCTCCTCCACAGCGACAAAAGTCGCTGAAGAACTTGACAACAAGAAAGACACAAAATACTAAAAACTCGTTGCTCAGAAGCGGTCTTTTATTCTTGATTTGCAACCACGTGACAGGGCGGCCATGTTGGAGCTCAAAACAATAGAAATTTTTTCGAAGAATTTACATAAAAATAGAATTTAGTTCCCAGCTGAGAGAAAGGCCATTGTTCTTGACCTCCAACATGGCTGCCGTGATGTCACTTGCAAACCAGCAATAGCACAAATTTTCACGAAGTTCTGTATGGGTCGACGGTTGATTGACAAATGATCCGAACGTACCTTAGGTACCGCTCCTTATATAGCGCATCTTCGTGTTTAAAATAATAACAATTTGTAAACGGTGTTAGCTCTCTCGATAAGCACTACGTACTCTTAGAGCAAATGCTCGAATAAAAAGAATATTGTTTAAATAAAAAAAAAACAGCAAGCTAATAATTACATTTTTTCCAGCAATGACCCACGGTTTGTTCACAGACACACAGACAGACTGGATATAAAGTCGAAAACCATGTGCCGCCTTTCTTTCTTCTCGACAACAATAGATTACAAACCTGTTGCTTCTGTATCTGTGGCTTCGTTGGTTTCAGCTGATAACTTTGCATCTTCTCCGTGACCATTTACCTTCTCGATCTTTGCCTCATTCTACAAATAAAGTCAACCATGCAGCTATCCTCATTCAATTTGAAATCAGGGTTTCTTTTAGGCATTGTAGGACTTCCGCAATTGGAAAATTACTGGACCAAAAATTTGCGCTAGTGCGTCAGTTGGGAAGTCGAGTATTTACCAAAGAGGACCTATCATTTTGCTACATATGACATTACGAATTTGAAAAGTCACCAAGGCCCCGTCCACATGTATCCGGATATTTTTGAAAACAGAATACGAGTCCACACGTAGCGTATTTAGGCTGTTGTACGGCATTATGCTAGCATTTTTTCGAGCATTTTAGTGAAGCAAAAGCAGTAAGTATTATTCGATCATTTTAATGACATTTTCCCGGAATTTTTTTTTAGAAAAAAATAAACGAGAAAATGAAGACTCACACTTGAAATAAAAAAAAATTCAAACGCCACCTGAGGAGATTTCAGCTGTGGGTCAAAGGCAACCATGTAAATTATTAACTTATAGCAGTTATACGTTTGGGTTAGTGTCAGCACCCCGTTAAAAGACCTCTGTGTAATGAGCCTGAACCGAGCATTTTAGTGACATTTTGGGAAGAGACTGAGCATTTTAGTGGGGAAAATGGAGCATTGAGGTGGAGCATTTTAGTGGGGAAACAAAATCATAACGCACAAAAGCCTGAGCGTATTCGAATCGTTTTCACCCGTCCACGCGTAGACTAAAAAACGATGAAAATATGATAGCTTCCCTCACAGAGCATGCGCAACGAACACCGGGACAGACTAGACTCGATTTATGACATCATCATATTCGAAAACCTTCGTATTCGTCCGTCTACACGAATACGACAAGCCGCCGGTTTCAAAAATCTCCACTCTGGAGAAGGTTTTTAATGAGAAAACCTCCGTTTTTGGCACCCGAAAAAGCCGTTTACTTGTGGAAGAAGGTGAAAACGGAGAAAAAAAACTATCCCTTTTCAAACATATCCGGATACGTGTGGACGGGGCCCAAGTGATCGACGCTTTACACTTTGAGAAAATAACCGTTGACGTATGATCATGTTGTACTTTCATTTCTTCGTTTATTTTGTTTCTGGTCTATCTTTCTCAGCACCTTAGGATTGCATTTCCTAACCAGTTATTTCCCTTCTTTCATACAACAGGGCACCGACCTAAACTGAACTACACCTTACGAGACAAACTACCTGGCAGTAGCTTTACTCAAATCCAGGGGAGCTTTGGATTTCGCCAAAATGTTCCGTTGGAAATGCCGGAGACGTTCGGTGCAAATAGAAACGCTTTTTCTTCCATCACCGATAGATCAGTAAAAAAAGAAAAAAACCTTACGTTATGGTTTAAGAATAAAACAAGCCCATCCATTTGCATGTAAAGGCCCGTTCAATCTCCCCCCAACGGCATTGTTGGCCAATAACATTCAACATTGGCGGGGCCAACATGTCGAATGATGTTGGGCAAACATGTTGGGTGTTGTTGGCCGAAAATTCTGGAGCGTTCGCACGGACCTTAAAAACCAGGATGACTTTTCCGCCGAATGGAAGATTACTATGACCGTTCACCCAAATAAAAATTAACGGAGCAACGGGCCAAGTAAGTACTTTTTGACGAGTTGACCCCGTTTTCCGCGAGAGCGTTGATACAATAATTAAACAATACTATAATTGTTATTATAGCCTGTTTCTGCGGGAAGAAACTTTGCATACTCATCCTTTCTTAACTTGACTGTGACGGTTGACAATGTTTCCTTCTCTTTAAGGAGCTACACGTATTTTAGTATTCGTTATGAAGCTAAAAGTAACAACAACAGCTTAAAATAATCATTAGTTAGCGTGATAGGAATATCAATTATTATTTCACGCAAATTTAAAAAAAAAAACAAGTTTGTTTCAACCGTCTTAGTAACAATATTCTGCCAAGAAGCAGACGATCTGACACTGACTGTACAGAAATGGCAGTGTGAAGAATAACGTATGATACTTACTTCGCTTTGGGTTAGTAAGGGTGGAAATTCTGTGACTTTCTCTGGTTGCGTTTTCCTGTTAAATCTACTTCTGGAGCTGGTAGGATATCCCTGCAAGTGAGAATTACTGAATTGAGACTATTTCTTACAAGAAAAAGAGCGTTTATGAACTGACGGGAGGAAGGGTCACCAACAATCAGAGAAGCTGTTATAGAATCATTGACGTTTTCTGAGCAATTTTGGGAAAAGTAACTTACTGGGCATTTTCTGTTGAAAAAATAGGACGAAATTTAATCGTCTTCATCATTTTAAATACCAATTTTAATACCTTCACTAAGCCTTTCACTTCTGTTAAGCTCACGATTATTAGAAAAACATCCAGTTGAAATTACATCAGCATTGAGCAACAAAGCAAGTTTAAAAAACAGTAACTAAACCTTTCAACAATAGGCACAATTTGAAACTGAAGACGCGATCAATGGTTATATTTTTTTTACTGCAATTCCATCCTGTTTTTAAGCATCTTAGAAAGTAAGAAATTATGCGCCAGCTAGATTAAGCTGTTTGTTTTTCATTTTTGACTTCCGATTAGCGGATTTCGCTCTACTTCAGTTACTGCAATGGTTGCTGTTTTAAGTATGATTGATACCAGTAAAAAAGGATTGATTTATTGAGTAAAGGCACCCCTTGTCATTTATTGGTACGGTTCTCAAACTTCAAGTTTCAACTACAAGCGACAATAATTTTCACTGCACTGTTAAAAAAAATGTCTAATTTCTGATTGGTCATAGGACTAGGACAATCAATATTCCAAAATATTAATAATTCTTAGTGTTCGCAACGTAAAAGTTCAGTACAAGTACGACTTTTCAACTCCCATTTCCATGTTTAGATAATCACTTGTGCCACATCAATCTCGTTACTATCATAATATCGTCATCTCCTGGGAAGAAGTAAGAAAGGGTGAAGGGTCCAATTTACAAGTTGTACTCGCATGCAACTCCAAACGTCCCTATTAAATATTTTGCTTACATGACAAAAAAAGAAATCCCTCCCTTTACTTTGAACAGACACAAACTTAGGACCATTGCAAATTGTTACTCACTCTTGATTGCTGACGCATATATGCAGGGAGAAACATATTTTCACCACCATCAGGTTTTGCCAGTCTGAGATGGAACGTAAAATAACTTGTATCAGCAAAAACGAAACTACGTACAAGAGCGATTAACTTGTACCAATTAAAATAGTTCACCAAGTAAGATCTTTGCCACGCCCCAGAAATTGCAACCTCCCAAAAGCAACCATTGCAGTTTTTTAATACAGTCTGCAAAGAAAATGCTTAACAATTTATGGGGAAAGATCAAAGCACAGTTCAACAGAATTATACTGTCAGTGGTAATTCCTTCACACTAATTTTATTAACATGTCATCACAATATGTGGATTGGCCAAGTGCTACAAAATTAATTTCAAAAACTTTTGATGTATGCAAACACCTTCATTTCCATTTCCATTTATTTTGCCATTAACCACATAAAAATACAAAATTTAAAAATACGAAACACAAGAAATTTATAATAACTTAAATTTAAGACAATAGACTACAAATGTTTAAGGTGGTAATGACAAGAAAGCCTATATAGAAGCCGGGGGCTTATGAACTATAGGCTTCCTGACAATATAGGATACATCATACGAATTACGGGGACAGCATGAAATATGAAATGTATTATTTTAAAAAGAAAAGAAAAGAAGAAGTAAGTAGCTCAACAATGAGTATATTTGCCTAAGAAAGAAGGAATTTTTTAAGTCTTTTCCCAAACAAACGGATGCTTTCACTGTTTTGAATTTCATGACTTAACGAGTTGAAAAACTTAGGTCCTTGAAACCGAATTGAGAAGTTTCGAATATTAGTTCGGCAGGGAGGTATGTAAAAAAGGTTGCAATTTCTTGTATAATGCGAATGTAACTGGCTTGCGAGAGTAAACATATCACGATCTGCTACAATGCAAGCACATTGACAATTGGGTTTGCAAACTGTTTGAAAGCTACAATTTCTTGGATTCTTTGATAAATCTTTGTGTCCCATTGGAATAAACATTACATTAATACACATCCTGAATGAAGTAGAGCTGATTAATAACACGCCCTGATTATTGTGGGAATAGATCAAACTTTGAAAACAAACTCT
This sequence comes from Pachyseris speciosa, assembly GCA_016490735.1. Lineage (NCBI taxonomy): Eukaryota > Metazoa > Cnidaria > Anthozoa > Scleractinia > Pachyseridae > Pachyseris > Pachyseris speciosa. The sequence goes on along the minus strand of JAEMWC010000002.1, from coordinate 1,607,168 downwards.
ACAGTAATCAAAATTACAATAAAACGTTCACTGGCTAAACAATTTCAAAAAAGAACATGAGCTTTCGGCTGTCAATCTACAGCCTTCAATGGATAAAAATGGAATGCAAAATGATAAAATATACGCAAGAAAAGGCGAGATAAAGATAATAAGAAGAACAAAAGCAAAGTAAAAATGTGTAAATTAGGTGACTATTGTTTAAAAAGAATGCTGTGTCTCATCCTGGCTGCACTTCGATTTTAATCAAACTCTACAGTGTTTGATCTGTACATTTTGTGGTTATTACTAGGACAGCCATTTGATGGACTGATTGATTTACCCATTTTGATGATAACGTGACCTTGAAGGGGTTCGTGCTTGGCATAAGACAACTTCTAAATCAGGCAGACCCTCTGGTCTTAACATGCACATGGGATGAGTCTGGAGCTGTAACAGGAAATCTCGCCCGTATGTGAGCTTTGCTCCAACTGCTTGTGATGCATTAGTAGACCATGTTTCTGTTGAAAAGAAACAAAATGATATGGAGCTCCAATTGGAAAACTCTCCTATTTATGGGCCTTCCTCAATCTGGACTTACTTAATCAGACATGATGAATAGAATTTAAATCAAAGAACTTATGTAACCCAATTATTATTTTTGTCATGTGCACACCTCCCAACCCACAGTTAAAGCTACATAGCTGCAACCAATTTAGACATAATATTGAATTGAATTGTCAACGAACTCTAAAACTTAAGCAAATGAGGAATGTTATTAGCTGTCAATGATTAACATATTTCTGATAAAATTAACAAATGAGCTCAGCTGAAGAAGCCGGAAAAAGAAAATATATTTTGAAATGCCTTCATTAAAATGACGTTGTTTGGTTTTCACATTAGTGTCCTACAAAATGTTGTACATTTAATGTGACAAGGAATAGACAATTGCAGATCAAAACAGTAAAACTACTAAATTTTGAAACATTACTTGAACTAGCTAGTAGAGCTGTAACAAAACAGTCTCATTTCTTGATAACCCAAATTGTTTGTATTCTCAATTTAATCTGAACTCTGCATAACATTTTTATTCAAATTTGCAGGGGTGTAAAGACATTCAACCAGGATGCACTACCTTCCATATCCTCCCACAACTCCTCCTCAGACTGGTCTTCTTCATTTACATTACTTCTGCCTGTTGTGACTGTGTTATTCCTTCAGCAGCCAAACGTTCCTCACTATCACTGAGCACCTAAATTGAGATGAAATGTTGACAGTACTTCTGCCTGATCTTGGGGAGGGGCCCGAATCAAGAGGATGGAGGAAGGAATGGTAGAATGGCAGAAAGAAGGTAAGAGAGAATACACAAGCCCAATCGTATGTGCCATTTGTGCAATACCATTACTGAACGTTGATTAGGCCTTCCTAGACATAATTGGCCCTGTAATTAAGCTCACTAACTAGAAAACATTACCTCCAACTAGGCAAAGTTGGGCCTAATGATCGAAGGTAAATGTCCCAACATTTCCACTTTTTAAAGACTTAAAGGGCATTTTCTAACAACCCACCACTCTATCATTCCATCACTCCCAAAACACTGAGTTGCCAATTATATGACACTGGGTTTCAGTTTAGCAGCAAAGATTGCAAACTAATGGCATGTAAAAACGTACAGATCTGTCAACAAAGCCATGTATATTTAACTGGTAAGAGTAATGCCCACAAGTAGGGAGTTTGATAGCAACTGTTTTGAAAATGTCAAACCCCTGATTAATTTACCCACATCGATCCCCTGATTCCCCTTCAGTCCCCTCCCCCCAGTTTCATTTCAGCCACATAATTTTATGCAAAATGTTTCAAAGTTTTCATATCGATAATTAATGCTTGAGAAGTAAAAATACAACATATTTCACACAATGTACAGCTGTAAACATGATTAGCAGTTCAACATGATTAGAAAAAACTCAGAATTAGTTTGATGTAGATTTAACATGTTACACATGTTAGATTAGGCAATGTCATGAAAATAGTTTTAACTCGTATTTAAAAATACATTTTACTAGTTATAAGCCTGTTGGTTAGAGAATTAGGTGCAAGAGGCGCCTTTACAGGCTGACCTCCAATCTCACCCAAGAGAAGAATTGTAAACTGCCATGAAACTATGTGATATGTATATACAGTGTAAATACATTACCTGATTACCATTACCATCTTTTAATGTCCATGCAATGGACCCAATTTGTCCCAAATTTTGATTCGTGACATATTGCATAATAATCTATGTTAATCTTCAGCGAACTATTTCTGACAGTTTATTCTAATCAATGGTGTCATGACAACTCCGAATTGTCACACAATTTTATCGTTGATTTTTGCAAACGTCTTATTTATAAATAAATTCTGAAAACAAGAGTAACAAATTAAACTTTTAAATTAGGCAGCAAAAATGACTTGTAGTCAAATTGCAATTTTTGTCAATTCACTGTTAAGCACATTTATCATCTCTCAAGGTTGTACAGGACACTTGCCTATGAATAAATTTATTAGCCAAATTTTTGGGATACAATTAGGTGTTTCATTTTCAAGCTCCATATCTCTGAATTTTGAGGGTTGATTCCACTGAAATTTGACAGGGATCTTGGTGGATGATCACGATGGAATTATATTGTGATTACAAGTCATTTTATAGGCGGATTGCAATTGACAGTGATATTAGGCTGCTAAAAGTTAGAACTGGGTCCAAAGTCAATGTTTATGTAATGTAAATAAATGAGCAGGAGTGTTTTATCAAGTTTAAAATATGAGGGGCAGCCGAGTGTTTTAGGACTTGATAAAACACAAATTGTGAAGTTATTGAACGGCTTAAAAATCTTTACTGTACATCTACTTTTCCATTAAAATCTAGATTTTGGGTTATTTTGGCCTAGAACATCTGATGATGTAAAATTTAGCCATGTCTTTATCAGATATAGACACCCATTAAAAATTAATTTCTTTGTATTTCCTTCATTAATTCTTAATGAGTTTTTTAAGACCAAGTTTTTTGATCGAGAAGCGCAGTAAAGTAGATGGTTTTATATTATTACTTAGTGATAAAGGATAACCTCTTCTGTGGGGAAGCACTGGGTTGGCACAGTGGTGAGAGCACTCACCTTCCACCAATGTGGCCCGGGTTTGATTCCAGGACTTGGCGTCATAGGTGGGCTGAGTTTGTTGGCTCCGAGAGGTTTTTCTCTGGGTACTCCAGTTTTCCCCTCTCCCCAAAAACCAACTTTTATTTAATCAGAGTTGATTTGACTTTAGAGGGCCGTAAGTTATAAAACTGTAGAAGGTTATTGCATTTCCCTCTTTACATAAAGCTATTAATAATTATTATAATAATAATAATAATTATTATTATTATTATTTGATGTGACAGAAGCACATGTCAAGCACTTTCATGACTTGTTGAAAGAACTTATTGGCTTCCATCCATATGAGTAACACTGTGAAACTTGTTGTAGACGTTGAAGTGTCTGCATGCTCTTCTTATTGAAGTTTGTTTTTTTTGGTAATTTTGCTTCTGCACATCACAGTATACAGTAGCATAATAATGATGATAATGATAATAATAATAATAATAATAATAATAATAATAATAATAATAATATAGGTTCTTATTAAGTGCATTTCTGTATCTCAATGTGCTTTATATCATGATGAGAAAAAGGAAAAAAACAGGAAAACCAGTCTAGCCTACATAACATATTATACATCAAACATTGCAAACTTAAGCATAAGAATCAATGGAAAAATTTTCCTAAATAGAAATGTTTTAAGTTTTGTGTTAAACGTAGCAACACTGTGTATCAGTTCCTCACTAGTGTATGACAGTTCCTGAAGTTCTGTCCATGGTGAAAACTCTGACACAAAAATTGCAGTTATGTATTATATTTTCCATCTCTGAACATCGAAAGAGTCTGCTAATGTATTTAAAGATGTGCAAGGAGTCCATACTTCGAGATTTCAATCAATATTTATTTAGAATGTAAAAACTCTTCTCATGAATATTCCTTGCAAAGTTGGAATCACCCGCATGGTTTGTACATGCTCTTTAAAATAATAAATACATACTGTAACAAGATTGAGTGTCCTGTGCAGCCTTAAATGGTACCTTAACTAACATTAATTTATTCACATTAAGTCAATTAAGCCTTACCTCTTCTTGGAAGGCAGGGTTTTCGTTGTAAGCTTCCATGAGTTCCATCTGAATTCCCCTCTGAACAGAGACACGCTTCTTCATCTCCTTGTAATTGGGACGTGGCTTCTGTTTTCTCTTCTTCATGTCTTACCCTCAAAACAGCATCTGTTCTGAGTTAATTAAGTATCAACTTTAACTTAGTCTGGTATTTAACAGGCCCGGATGGCACTAGGATTTTTCAATCTGGGTCCAGGGACCCATATGCCTGGCCAAACTGGGGTTCCAAACATTTTGTAGGGGACCAAAATTCTTGATCCTACGAAAAACTAAGTTGTTTTGGTATAAGAAAGGGTGACTAACAACTTATTTTCATCCTTAAATATTTTCATCCTTAAATAATGTTTACTTCATTGTATTTCTTTTCACAACATTAACTTAAGACGTACATTATTAAAGCATGACAACAGAATTTTCATCCAATGCCCATATGAATAGAACTCAATGTCACCCATAAGGCGTCCCTATTATCATTCACTTTCCTAGTTCTGACAGTTGCAGCTTTGAAATGTTGTTGCTAAAGCAATGCTTCTGCTGCACTTTTGTGATCCACCTGATTCCTGCGACATACAAGCACCAATCATTGGAAATTTCTGCATCCTTGATGAACGAAATCATCAAATAATTATGTTATCACCTGAATCCCAAGTTAGCAGGCCATTTGTCTAAAAATGACTATATCTTCAACCCATTTTACGGTTATTCATTGCCATAATTATCCTGCAAAATCAAGCAGTATAACGCCTGATACTTAGCCACAAGGTTGTAGGCCAAATTGGCTAAAATCAGGGGATATCCCAAAAGATTGAGCAGGATAATTGTTATATTATTCAACACATTAATGACAAAGCACAATTTTTGCATTTATTGCAAAAAAGCTGGATATTTGTTGAGTACACATGACGAATATTGAGCGCGCTGTGACCATACTATTTTCATAATGTGTTCGAATAATAATACAGCTAGGCAAGTGGGCACTTGAATTTCTCAATCGTCCTAACCCAACAGAACAAGTAATAAAATGGCGGTAGCTCATGCAGTTTCTTAGATGGGTGATCATTTCCAGTCTCCAATGTTAGTTCACTTCATTCTTCAAACAACCAAATCTACTGACAATGCAAAGCAATTAAGTGGAGTGACTTCTTCAAGTCAATGTCTTGTGTCCTGGGATGCATTAAAACTTTGAAGACACATTTTTCTGAGTTTGTTTGCATAAAAATGCACAATTTCTGCATTACCTCGATCCCTGTATTTACTTCTTTTTTTGCAGTTACTGAGGTATTATTGTACGTGTCCTCCTCCCAGCCAATTATATTTAATTGTTAACCTTAATAGCTTGTAAATGGCATGGGTTGGCAAAATAGTTTTTCCTCTATCATTCAAACTTATTTAACTCTTAAATGGTGTTATCCTGAAAGCAGACACATCCTATTTTCTCTGCTCCTGAACAGAACAGGAATGTCTGTATTACACTGTTGTCAAATTCAGTCATGTAGTTCTGTATCAGTTACTTCGGCCTCAGCTGTTCTAAGGCCTTAATTGCATAAACTATGAATGATAACCAAAATGAACCATACCCTAGCAGGAGAAATGCAAAATAATTGAATGGCTGAGGGCATAACCGACGCAAATGACTTTTAGGGCTTTTTCTTATACACGCTTTTTTTTTTTGAAAAAAAATGGAAAATGGTCAAAAAAATTATGGGCCAATTTTGTTCTATTGAATCAAAGGCCACATGCAAACATTCAGCTGATTTGGACCAAAAAACTTTCAATTGTTCTGAATGAGAGAATCAAATGCTTCCAAAGGGAATGGTCTTTATTTGAAGCAGTTCAGTATTGTATTGTCATGAACTGCAGGAGACTATTTAGTGAACAAGAAGCCAATAAATTAGTTGCCAGTTCCCAGGCCCTTTTCACTTTTTCCACTTTTTGTAAAGACTCATGGGATCGCCAAGGGGCAAACGAATAATTTATCACCATGAAAATTAAAATTTCCTTCTTACTTGGTATGCATTTTTAACTAAAAATGTGGAATAAAACAGCGAAGAGAAATAGTTTTTCATGGTGATGGCCGAAACTGCCAGATCTCTGTAGATCAATGACAGCAAAAGCGATTGAATTCACAACACAATTAGGAGCCTTACCTAAGGTTAATCGGACACCATCTACCACTGAAGGTAAAACTCCGGCCCACCTGCTCTATTCACTTCACACTTCATCGAATACACACCTACCCCCCCCCCCCCCCCCTCTTAAATGAGCACCATCCTCCCCTGCCACTCACTTTCTTAGTTAATTTTTAATAAATAGTAGAGATACAAGAAAAACCTGTTTCTATTGTTACTTTGTTATAGCCTTTTAAACTTCAACTACACTGGCATCAGTACATGAAGGAGAACAGTACATGTACACTTCCCTAAGTCTGTTCCAGTTATTTCTATCTCGTTGTGCTTGTAGAGTTCTTTTATGACGTGCATTAGCCAAAATAAAGTTACAGTTCGTTGGAAGAAAAACTTAATAAATGTCCTCCTCAATTAAGTGCTAGCTCTCCTTCCAATAAGTGCCCTTCCTGTTGGACAAAATTTTAAATAAGAGCTTGGTTCTTATCAACAAGGAAATATGGTATTCTTTTTGCTTTGTAAATGTCACACACCATTAATTAAATCACATTTTAAAGTAATCATAATTATTAAGACTCATTAATAACAATAGGTGACATCAGAATGATTTCTTCGCTGTTCTGAGGATATTCATTTAAGGGTATATGTGCAACTGTGAATTCATGACTGAATGGCTTACAGATATTAAAACACTGATGCACAGGTTAATAAAGCAAATTAAACCATATGGAGAAAAGATTTTGTCATACATACTGTAATTTTGGTGGATTTTGACTGACCTACCTGAATGCAAACTGGAGCATAAAGTCTACTCTTGATCGATTTCAGCAATTTTTCCCCCCGAAAACAGTTGTATTTGTTTCAATGACCTATCTGTCTCAGAATTTTAAACACATACAATGTAAATAACACTCGGGGCCTAACTACCTTATTATAGGAAATTAACGATGTATGTTGACAAAGCAAAGAAAATTTACGTTACACAAAATTAATGTGAATTTTCCAGGCCATTTATATACATCAAATCAGGGGGGGGGCAGCAGTGAGGCCTGGAACCGAGGGTACATGATTGCCCCAGTTAAGAAATTTGGCCGAGCGAGGCTTAGCAGTAATTAATAATTTAAAAACAAACAAGGCTGCCAGGCCGCCAATGGCTTTTCACCACAAAGCATCTATAATGCCAGGTATCTCCACTTTTCGATGTTATGTGTGCTTGTTTACTACTTGTGAGACTACATGAGTTAATCTAAGGTAATGTGGTTGACGACCTTGCTAAAACCTAGTGCAGAAAGCCTGGAGAAGTTGGGGAAAACAGCTTATGCCAGTTATTAATAGCCTGCGTAGGTCACACTTCGTAACCTGGCCGGCCAGGCCACCAATAGCTTTTCGCCACAAAGCACCTATAATGCCAAGTATCTCCACTTTTTGATTGTCAGTGTGCTTGTTTGCTACTTGTGAGACTATGTGAGTTAATCTAAGGTAATGTGGTTGATGACCTTGCTAAAACCTAGTGTAGAAAGCCTGGAAAAGTCGGGGAAAACAGCTCATACCAGTCATAAATAGCCTGTGTAGGTCACACTTCGTAACTTGACAAGAAAAGCGCTTTCATTCGATCACTGAATAGGGTGAGAATTTTCCTTTTCGGTATCTGCAGAGGATTATAACATTTTTTCTAATGAGACATTCTAAATTCATGAATACGCTGATATATTTGCTCTACCTAAACCAACAGGCATTTTTATAATTTCTAGTCTATGTATTTTGTATCATTCTATTCTATTCAAATAAAGCAGTTTTGAAGCTATAAATGCCGGGTCGGATCAGATGATGATTTGGTGGTCATGCACGTGTAGTCAGTGTTTATTAAACCTGTTATCAGGTTGGTTATGAGCACAGGTGTAAGTGATTTTTCTCCAACAGAAAGCTGAAATAAATTTTTGCACCTTTAACACATCTGTGGAGAGCCAGAGTTTTTAGTGAATTATAAGTATTCAGCTAGGGCCAGTTCCTGAAAGGTGTAATAATTCATCTATTCCAGGTATAAATCTGCTTTATTCCAAAAGGTATTCCTGGAATAAGGCATATTTATCCCTGGAATAGAGTTATTACACCTCTCAGGAACTGGCCCCTGAGTAGCTGGAATGTGCCACCTGGTTGTGATGGTTCCTTCTTTCAAGAGTACAGGGCTAATGGACTACTTTCAGAGATTACTGGTAGTTTACTTTAACTGCACTTGACAGCAGAAACTTTTGTAAACAGAATCACTGAATCTTCAAAGAAACATTTCATGCCTAACTATGAAAATCTTATAGACATCAATAAACATTGACTTGACTTGATCCCTTCCCAAATGTCATCTACCTCTTTATAGAGAAATTAATCTACCTAGGCAACTGCACAAGTTCCTGCTTGTGTGTAAAGATTCTGGCCCTTCCATCCTCTTGGAAGAAAATAAGGCAACCATCACAAAATTAATTTCATAGTCCACGTTGGTCAAAAATGATGTGGTGACAGTGGCATTGAGAGGGGTGAAGGGGAAGGACTGCTGCATTGCTAGCCATCCTAGTTGGGCAATTTGTTTTCAGGACCAAAAAATATGAGGCTATAGTCTCTTTGGGCTAAATGCCATTGTTTCAAGTGTGTAAAGTTTCTTGATGCAAAATGCAAGGAAATGAAATCCACATGTGGTAATTAATTTAGCCTTGTGTTTTTTAATATTTTTTTATTAAAAGCACCACTTGAGACATTAGCAAAGTCATTTCAAAAGAAGTCTGTATCTGCAGGAAATAGTAATAACTCAGCAAACAAACAGGGAATGTTAATTATATTGATGTATTCAACAACACTATACAAGCTTTGGAGGTTTTAATGTAATTTCATTTTACATGCTGGTAAGTTCATGTCTTTGACCAGCTTATAATTAGCTCACGCTGATACAAGCATTTATAAAGATAGCCCATGAAGAAATAAAAAAGCCTTTGGAATGGCAGTTATCACACAGCTTCAGGCAAGTCCAGCGATTAAAGGTAATGTTACTCTGTCAATATTATAAATATTATGGACTCACTCAATCATAAATTTGGAGTTACAAACCAAACAGAAAACTCTCCCTTCGTCTTTGTTGGCTCGTAAGGCCGCATTTGCTCTGTTGATTCCTCACGACGTGACGAGACCAAAAAGATTGATTACTTTTGCACATGCTTATTAGGACTCTATGATGATTGACAGATTTCTTAACTGGGGCAATCACAGGGAGGCAAAAAGCGGCAAGATCAAAGGTAGCTGCTTTCCCTCCTGCATCAAATTAATGCAAAATTTTCTAGCCCAATGTGTACCTAACTTTATTTTACGTGAATTTGCTGTAGCAATACAAACATCTCAACATAGTGTCAGTACATATCTAAAGGAAAAAACAGCAGCATTTTCAGTCATTGTTAGCTCATCATTGTTATCATGTTATTCATCACTGGTTTAAGAGGACGTGTTTCGTACAATTCTGGAAGCCTAAAATCATGAAGCAAAAAGTCTCATTTAAGCAAGATAAAGATGATAAACACGACCGGTTAGCAGTCGCTGGACAAACAGTTCTGCCAGGAATGCTATTGCCTTCCACTGTTGGGCATATTCCCATAGAACTGAGCCGATATATACACTGTATGTATTCATTGAAGAGAGGAGCTGACATAAGGGACAAGGTGAAATCTGCCCATGCAGTGGGAGGATGAACAGGCCATGCAAATTTTAAGAAGAAAGATCATGAAGAAGTTAGCTTTCCCCTCAGGGGAAGTGACGGATCAATACGAAGACCAGTTGAAAGACATTTTGAGTTCATAGACATTTTGATTTTGAATCCAAGGCAAATTTGATATGAGCAGACATTAGGTTTTGTTATTGAAATAAAGGTGCTGTGAAACAACAATGATGTAAAAATCGCGCTAAAAAAGTGCATAATTAATTTCCTATAATATTAAATAATCGATAGAAATCGATCATCGGAAAGCTAATCGATTAATCGATAATACTCGATAGTACTCAATATTATAATTTTGTCAACTGATTTGTCAATGTAATCGATTGAAATCGATATTCACAAAATTTTTTATCAAATCGATGAAAACCGATCATCTGACAAAAACATTGCCATACTTTAAATGCAGGCTGATCTTGAAAGAAAATGGTGAAAGCTGATCCTGAGGGAGACGTCAAAACTTACCCTCATGCTTACTTTTGAATTGACTTTTAGGATTAAAAATGATGTAAGTTCTCTCTCTAATGGTAGCTTCTTTTCTACCTAATTGTCTTTCTCCAGGATCACTGACAAGCAATATTCCAGCTGATCAGCAGTCCTAATGGCGCTGTACCCTGTACATGAGAATTGAATATCACCAACTAAAGTACAAAGCAAAGGAAAATTTTGTTATGCGCGTTTGTATTCTAGAATTATAATATATTATATCCGGAGTCACTGCCTAAATTAAACATTACAGACAGCTGCAGAAAGTGACAAATCATTGCCATTCTCAAAGAATTTCAACCAGATGATGGCATAACATGGAGCGCTGTTTAGATTTGTATAAGCTGCTGATGCAACAGTAAATGTGTTACAAAAATATCCTACGACATGTTGTTTATGTTCAATCCTTGGAAGTTCTCTAGCAAATTTTAAAATCCTGCAGTCAATCTTCACTAAAGTTTTAGCTAGGGGATGTTAATTAAATGTATATGTGCTGTTGTTTATAATTTGTTAGTTCAAGTGAGTAATGTGATTCAACCAGATGCTGAAACTGAACACTTTACAAATTGACAGGATCTTTGTCCATTTTTTTTTTAATTCTCGAAAACTTCAATCAAATCAATAGCTAATTACAAAAATCTATCAAAATCGATAATCACAAGAAAGGAACCGATCGATTTCCAATATTAATCAATTGATTAGCAATTATCAGTTACAATCAACTTTTATCGAGTATCCGAAATATTTATTAGTTAGGCTCTCAACACTTTATACTTAACAACACATTTGATGATCAACCAGTCTTTGCCTAATGTATCAGTCAATTCCAAAAGCACCCACCCCCCACCCCACAGGCATACCCGGTATTTGACAAGAGGGTAGCTCCACACAGCAGGGAATTTGACTTGACATGAGTCCCACCCGGGTATTTGCCCAAGGTGGGGAATGGGTGCTTTTGGAATTGACTGCAGATACATTGACCCAATTCAAAAATGGCGGCCTTTAAATTATTCTCTTGTTCGTATTCAAAATAGCTTCACTAATCTCGCTCGAGATAACAAATTCTCTAGAATTTTGATCTCAAAAACGAGGTTAGTGAGGCTAGTTTATATACGAACAAAAAAATAATTTAAAAACAGCCATTTTTGGGTTCTGTCCTGTCCTGGTGTACCAGTACGCAAGGGATTAACCATTGTTCTTTCTTTGTTTACGAGTCATTGGTTAGCTGTTGTGTATTGTTTGGTCTTTTGTATCGGCTCTTGTGAACCGGTACACGAGGACAGAACCATTTTTGCATTGGGTGTATAAGGATCCAGGGCTAGCTTTCGGAATACCCGGCCATTTCATTCGCATACCATTGAATAACATTAGTATCCATTGTAATATGGTTCGTTCTTCAGACGCCTCCGACATGCACGTGTAACATCAGACAGTGCATTAGAGAAACGGCCAAAAAACTCACGACGACACATATGTAATGAACCTGCAACAAAGTACACCTGGCATATAGTAAGGATAAGACTTACTGCTGTGATGATCTTCTTTTAAATAAAATTATCCTGGAAACTCTCCATTTCCTTGAGTAAACCATTCCCGATCCAAGAAACTGCCTCACAATGAAAATATTCCCCAGCACGTGACGTACGTCTCTGGTTACTTTTCATAGCAATGACGTCACAAAAACTTTCTGTTCCCGGGGAAAGTTCCCGGGAAAACAAAAATCCGGCCCTTTTCAGGATTTTTAGAGTCAAATGGGATTTTTAGAAAATGTTAGGATTTTTAGAAAATGTAAGAAGTTTTTAAAACATCAATCGGCTAGATGCCATACCCTTCCTAGACAACAATATGATCCAGTCATTAAACGGTGAAATACCGGTGTACTGACCTCATCAAGGCCGCAAACATCACTAATAGTTTCGATCCTCGTACAGAAGTGTGGCTATGGTAGAAATCCGATGCTCAAGAGCTCCCGGCATGGTCTGCTGCAGTGCAAAGGGTTGCACTCGTGCAACCTTCATCCGCTGCTGCTGAGAGGGTATTTTCGCTGCTGACTACGATGCTTAGAGCAAATGGTCGTTAGGTTCAGGGGCACCCAATGACAAGTTTCGGTAGATATCTGTTCGGTGGAGGGTAGTTCGCCTAAGGCTTTCGGCGTCGATTAAAGAGTGCACTCGGATTTTCGTAAGTAAAACGTGGCCTAAAAGATTCGTAATGTGGCAATCACAACCCTTGAGGTTTTCGGAAAGGTCGTAATTGCTGTTTTTGGCAGTAAAAACGTCAGCTAGCATTTTCGGAAAGAAAAAAAGGTTCCCTAGAAAGTTCATTTCAGCTAGTATTTTCTCAAAGAAAGATTTTGTTCCCTAAAATTTTCGGGCAATTAACATTTCAGCTAGGAAATCCGAACAGATCAAAGTTTTCTAGCTAACCAAAACATAACTTTAAACAGACTTCAAACACTATAATGTACTTAAAAATGCCTTTCTACAACTTTTGGCTGGTTTGGCTCGTTGGGTGCCCCTGTTAGGTTTTATGGCTTCAAATGGTACTTTGCCAGATAGTTTTGTGTTAGCGGAAGTTTTCACGTTGCCACATGAAAAGTCAAACTCTACTAAGTGCTTATTGTCCTTCAGTCGTTTGTTTGAAAGAGAAATATGCAAACAAGACGAACCACTTACACTGTACATTGTCTAGTATATATATTATCATTTTGAATCAGTTTGAAGGTGTTTGCATGTAATTTGAGTACAGGTCACAAGAATAACGCATTTTTATGCAAATTATGTGATTATTTCGAAAAACAAATTGGGATAAATCGGGATTTTTAGAAGAAATTTCGAGATATTTAGAGATAAAATTGGGATTTGTAGACATTTTTGGAGAGCAATTTCCGGATAGATTTTTAGGCCATTTTACGGGATTTTTTTCACACCCGGGTATTTTACCAGAGGTTAGCCCCGTACTGAGTAGGGAATATGACCTGACATGAGTCCCGCCCGGTGGAGCATATGACTATGCATGGGCAAAACATTGGTGAGCAATCGCCGACTAAAGAGTTTCGCCGGTCTTTCGTGCGCAATTCATTCATTCACCACGGGAGCTGCTTCGCTCCCTTCCAGGGATTCTGCTGTTTACTAAATATACGATCGATATGCCTTTATTTATTACAATTTAATGGCACGTTACAAATAAAAATAAAAAACCATAGGGATAATCTGTAAAAGAGTAGTAACACTCCATACTAAGACAGATCACCAATAAGCTAAACTGAAGATGAGAAATATAAATATGAATATACTCCAATATACTCCTTTGGAGTGCCATCAAAAGAGATCGATCGGAAAGGAATTTTGGCGCACAGTTTTTCGGAGGTAGGCAATTTCAGTATTATGAGTTAGGGACGTGACAAAACAGGGACGGCGTAGCCTATTTTCAACTGGGGGGGGGGGGGGGGGGGTCGCGGCTTAAAAACGAGTTTGTAACGGGATCAGGGGGAACCCTCCTACAGACATTTTTGAAATTTAAAGGATTGAAATGGTATTTTTCGGTATTCTCCATGACCGATTTATTTGAAAAAATCAACCCGTATAAAATGTAAAATTAGAGATAAATTTTCGTGCATACACCAAAATTTTGTCCTTTCTCATTTTCTTCTCATTCTGAGCTAACCGCCGGTCGGGGGTTAGGAGAAGCATATTCTTCTCATTTAGTTATTTCCAAACCGGAGTGAGTATGAACAGAATAGTCCGAAAAGGATTTGTCCCACGTAAGAACGCGCAAAAACAATCGATCGGCGGCTTGCAGAAATAGAGGGACATCAAAGGGTCAACAAGTCTTCAATTTTTATTTCAATGAATTTAAGAAAAGACATTAACAGCAAATTCGCCATTTCGGTCTACATTCTATGACCAATAACCACATAAACTGAAATATACAAAATTAAACTTTAATTCTGATGTCCTTATCGAACCGGACACTCACGCCTTTTAACCCCCCCCGCCCCTCCCCCACCCCTACCCCTCACAGAATACCGCATACTATTGCTGTCTCAGATGAAAGACTGTTGCTGCGTTGTGCCCGTCAAACAATAAGCGTATTGTCAACTAAGTCGCAGTCGTAGGTTAAAGAGGAAGAGATTGACAGAAAAGGAAAGGAATAGGGGAAATGAATTAGTCAGCTGAAGGGGACAGAACAGAACAGAGGAACGCAGATCAGGCGGGATAAATATTGTCAGGAAAGCAAATGAATTTGCTAACGTTAAGTAACCATTTTCAACGGTAGTACAAAATTGACACTGAACTTTAACATTCAAGGTGACATCTACCAAATGAAATACAACTGACGCGAAGCGAGATCAGATCAGCCTCTCCCTCACGAGGAGGCCAATAAAATTTGAGCCTGCCCACGCCCACTCGCGCAGGCGTCACGGCTTTTTTGGACTTAGAAATCTGCCTGGAGCAAAGGTTTAAGGAAGCAGCAGCTAGCTATCTAAAGTTGGACCTATTTTTAAAGGAATGTCTAAGTTATGGAGTATTGGGGGCGTTGAACACAGTGACTTAAAATTTAAATTACCTTGACTTGATGTCTTTCTGTGGTTCTTGAACGCGTAGTGTATACCGCCGCCTCTGCTCTTAAAGTAGATAACTTGGTCTTGTAACACCATCACCTCTTAACCTGCAAAGACACACTAAATAAACCATTAGTAACTAAGGAAATTAAAACATCGCCGAAAAATACCTACAAAACAGCAGCAGCGCCGGTAACGAGTGCAACGCGAACACAACTGTCACCATGCCATCACTGTCGCCATCGATTGCTCAATGAGACAATGACCATTCTTACGAGACAGTTGCGATAAATGCCATATGGATATCGACACCGATCTAACGATATGATATCGAAAAAAAAGATATTAGCAGAGGCGGCAATATAAAAGCCAGGTCGATATCGCTTATCAAGCTAACGATAGCAACATCGATGAAAAAGAAAAGTTGAGAAAGTTTAGCAACCGATGACTCACCGCTCTAACAGCATTGGTACCAATAAGGGAGGTAAACACCCTGCATTAATACCAACACCGAAGAAACGATTGCATGTTGGTTGCAACAGATGAGGAAAGAGAGGAGACGAAGAAGAAGAAGAAGAAGAAGAAGACAGGTAAGCAGCGAAGTCTGGCATCTCCACCTTACCTCTGCGCCCCTGCCTCTTGTTTGCCTAACTTCCGGTTTCGGGCGGAGCCAGAAGCTGGGAAAACCGGAAGTTAAAAGGCCAAGAAGTGAGTAGGAGGTACTTCACTATTAAAGCATAGCAAGCACAGTGCACTCGATTATCATTAATATTAAAGATTATGACTTACAAAGCACAGAGAAGACTGACAACCACACCAACGACTGACAGACTACTGAGGCATAGCGGCTGCTCTCCCCAACAGGGGAGGGGGCAGACGTGGGTTGGGCGGGGTCGCAACTCCCCGAGAGGCGAATGTGACGTTGCTCCACGCAGACTCCGTGGCGCCACCACCTCACCCTGCCCTCATAAGAGGGTCTGGCAAGGGTGGAGTTTAGATGTCAGCTGTCAGTTATGTTTGTATGACGTTTGTCTGTTGTCAGTGTTAGGTTGTTAAGAACTGTCTGTCAAGTAACCACCCTTCCATTCCCCCAGCTAATTCAAATAACCTGAAAATATAACGAATAATCGATACACTGAGTTACCAAGGCTTGAGTTCTTGATCTTGACTTGATATGCACTCGCTACCCACTCGCTACCTATAACAGAAGATTTCGGAAAGCGTCAAGGCAAACATTAGGGTATGGATAGGTGAATTGTGGCATTTAAATTGTTTTCAACTCGGCGAGATATGAAGAGAAGGAAATGGAATAGAAACAAAGAGAGAGAAGAATCAGTCATGACGTCATTGTTAGTTGCATAGTTCAGTGCATGTCGCCTAAGCAGGAACTTCAATCCCGATCAAGGAGGATTAACAAAAACTGGCGTTATCGTTCTTTAAACCAGTAAGATAGCCATCAGTTTATTTAGCTGGTTGTCTGCCCTCCGCGCTTCTCATTTGTACAGTTCCATTTGTTATTTCCCTCTACCGATGTAGCATCGCCATTTACTAAAGCTGTTTCTTTGATGCCGCGTTTGCGGCGAGACTCGGAGTCGCATAGCTTGTTCGTAAGACCCATCCACGCTTCTCCTTTCGCTGACAAACCAAGCCGTACTAATAATCTTTCAAAGTGCGCCAGGACTGGAGCTGTACAATTTAAAATATTGCTAGGATTTGGGTACCGCAATCGGTCCATCGTCAAAATTCTTCAAACAGAATCATCACAAAATTGTTCTGTTGTGCTTTGTTCCAAGTCGCTTGCTCTTCTGCGCGTTGTCCGTCAGCAGAGTAACGTTGCTGCTATAGCAACTGCGAATACACACACGGAGGCGCCCGTCAAATGCACATATGTGAATTGTTCCAGCTAGCTAGTGACGCGAAGCGCAGAAAGGCTCGTCATTTTATTTTCCAGATACCGTCTGCATCTTTCATGATCAGCGAGTGGAATTTTTAGTTTCGGCCTACAGAACACCAAACCAGGCTGGCTTGAGTCTTCAGCCTTGCTATTCTTTCCATGGATTGAAGAATGAAAAAACAAAAAGCGATGACGAGGTAACCATGGGAAGTCGTTGTTTCCTTTTGAGAAACTGAACCAAGGCGAACAACAGCGGACATGTGATTTTCCAGTAATTGCGCGCTTGAAAGGCTTATAGTTATCTTTGTGACGTAATAATTAATTAATTGTTCATTATCAATTAATCAATCTTAATTTTTTTGAGTGGAATTAATTGGACTGTACAAAATGAATAATTAAATTTCCCACGCAATCCTTATAGATCTGTGAAGGATAGAATAGCGCTTGCCTTTTGGCTTTTTGTCAAAATTGAGTAATCGACCCACCCAAAACTTTCGAAATCGTGTTGCAGTGGAGGCGAAGTTTTAAGAGCAACTGAAATATCCCCTCTTTGATGCAATCCATTTGCAGTTCTCAGGAGATACGCACGCATTTTCACCGGCAAATCGAATGCGCGTTGTGCTGTGTTATGAATCGTCATTGCGGTGGATTATGCTGTTTTTTTTTTTCAAGGGATTATTGTCATGACAAATGTCTGTATCTTATGTCACATCTTGTAACATCTCTAGATCTTGAAAGATGCAATATTTTCCCCTAAACCAACATCTTAGCAATTTCTCGAATTGCTTTTGAAAATAGACATACTGTGCATGTATTATATTATGACGATTTGAAAGCATCATTAGGGGTGGTGAATTATGGCGATTTGAAAGCATCATTAGGGGTGGTGAACGGTTCTTCAAAAAAGACATGTCTTGCAATATTTTTGTTAAATTTCACGGATCTCGCTGACTCGATTTTTTTGCAATGTAGTCTCTTAGTCACGATTTCTAATGCAAGGCTAAGAAAGTATCTCCCAGAAAATATATTAGTCACACTCGTGCAGTCT
This sequence comes from Pachyseris speciosa, assembly GCA_016490735.1. Classification (NCBI taxonomy): domain Eukaryota; kingdom Metazoa; phylum Cnidaria; class Anthozoa; order Scleractinia; family Pachyseridae; genus Pachyseris; species Pachyseris speciosa. The sequence continues at coordinate 1,589,092 of JAEMWC010000002.1, read as the reverse complement.
CGGGTTTACCATTCGCCATCCCTATTAAGTGTCATTCCATGTAACTATCACCTTAAGTGGAGACACAGACTAATTCAATTTTAGAAATACCAACTTGCGCAGGACTGGACGGGCGTTGGGTGACCAAAGAACCCTCCCCCTCCCCTCCCTCCCAGGTAAACTCACATTGGACATAAGTTTCCAAAATTGTGGTCTGCTCCGTTATAAAGCAAGGAGCCTAGGAGAACAAGAAAGAAGTTGCACATGCAACTGTACACCCGAATTGACTTCAATGTGCGAGAAAATAAACTTTATTTTTTATTCTTAGTCTGCGTGCGCAGAATGATGTTTCCGGATCATACGCGAACCTTGCCTAAAGGCAGCGTTTGTTTAAGAAGAATTTCAAACAGCGGCTCAGATAAACTTCGCTAGAAATATGAAGTCTTCGTATTCGTTGCGTAGTATAACCCTATGGTTTTATAACAAATTTTGACTCTTGGTCTGCGTAGAAAGAGAGATTTGTAAAGTTTTACTAAGGTGTAGTAGTCCCACAGAAATGTTGCCACGTGAACAGATAAGAGAGCCATCGTCACCAAAAGAAATCATATCAACAATCCATGAACTTCCCTTGTGTGACGATCCCTCCACCTGTTTGCAAGTACACGCAGAGCTCAATAAATGCACATAAATAATAAACACACAACAGAGATTTTTAATGAATCAAAAGGGCAATATAAAACTCATCTATTCAAAGAATATTAAAAAACGAAGGTTCTTGAGCCCTTAGTGCATGCATGGGCCTGCTCGCGCTTCTCGCCGGTTGCAAGCTCCCTGCTATTGTTTACTGCATGATTTCCCAATGCGGCCAACCCACAACAAAAGCTTCTTCTCACGCACATCCTCTGATTGGTTGTAGGGCAGACTGTTGAAGAGGAAGTGATTTGACTGCAGTGTAGCCTTTACGCGCACTAAGATTGTTCCCAGTCTCCTCTATTCTTGTGTTGTTTTTAGCTAGGATTGTGCGCTTAATTCAACCAGCTGTCGCCGCCACATTGAATTATGGCGATTTTAACTGCCTGTGGAACTTCGAAAAGTACGATCTCGAGAATCACGTAGGAATAAGGGACTGGAAACAATCAGTGCACAAGCCACATCTAAAGAGGACAACTTTCGTGAACAAATCAGTGTTAGTGGGAAAATAATAAAAGTACTGTGCCAATTGGAGCTTGATCAAATAGAGCGCATGCGATGTACATTATAAGGTGTCGTACCGACTGGGTAACTTTTAACCACTTGCCGAACAACATTGAGGTGTGAATTTTTCAACAAATCACGCATCACGGAGAAAGTGTTTAATCAATAACACGTCAAGCAAAGAGGGGGTTGTGCAGTGGGTGAACACGTCCACCAAGACCCGAAAAGAAAGGCACAGTTATGAAATAGCTTCACTAAATCATGCATTACAGAACTTTTGGAAGTTCTAATCTCGCTCTTTTATAGCTTTATTTTCAAAGCATACGGCCAACACCTACTTTAGCAGAATTGATCGGTTGCAACCCGGCGGTCGGTGACAATATTTTACCAGCCTACGAAAGAGTTTTATGGCAACCCTTTGCCTCCTGAGTCTCCCATATTTGCAGCGATTTGAAATAATCAACTCTTTACACGATATCAAACTCTTCCCGACCAAACGGAACCCAAGTCATCAGGCAGTGATCGAGATATAGGGGCCATACAGGCACCCGACCAAAGAAGCCGAGTGTTTTTACATGACATTTTAAGAATTAAACGAGTCTTACTTGTAACTTTGCAGTTTGTTCGGAACCCTACCTATCGGTGGAGTCATGAGGAGGTTATACGTGTGTTATCTTTGTTTGTTCTTAACTTCGCTCTACATGTTACTGCATAACAAACACGTGTGCAACTTTCTTAACCAGTGAGAAGCAGTTACAAATTTAAAGCAAAACCGATAATGAGGTGCCGGTGATCATTTTACCGCGCGTGGCCCCGGCGCCATGCGATCGCCTCGAATTATGATTGGTTCATTGGATTGTTTAGATCTCTTATGATTGTCCACTCTAAGAAACTGCGGTGGAATTCAACAGTTTCAATGCGTTGGGTCATGGATATTGATTTTAGGCCCCAAACAGTCTAGCCTGCTCGGTAGGCTCTCTTCAAAGGTGAGGGAAGGGGCGAAGAGAGCGCGCGCGAGGTGAGAAGAATGAGCGCGCCCATTTTCATTTCCCTTGTCCTTTCTAGCGTCTGGCCTCGCAGGCTACAAACAGTCGTGCTTTAAGCCGCGGCTACACGAGCGATTTTTTGCTTGCGATGGTGATGCGATTTTTTGTAAAAATAGTCGCGTCGCCGGCGCGCGATGAAAATCACCCGTGTAGCCACCCTCGCACAGGTGATGCGTCAGCTCAAAAAATCACAGAAAAAGAATCGCGAAAAGTTAAACTCATTCAATTTCTCGCGATTTTTCCTTGCGACTTTTTACCTGTTGCGTTGCCAGTTCAAGGGTGGCTACACTTGCGATTTTCATCGCGCGCTGGTGACGCGACAAAATTGAAAAAATCGCATCACCGCGCGAGCGAAAAATCGCTCGTGTAGCCGCGGCTTTAGCCGTTCTTGAACTTCACGGGGGGCAGTGAACCGCCGGAAAAAAAAACCGAATTTGAGAAGCGCAGTGTCGAGAGCGTGTATGCTCGTGTCTGTGTGTACGAACTGTCGCTCGATGTTGGGAGTGCGCAGCATTTATTAAATCAACTTCTGATGCGGGCCTAAATGACGATCAAAATTTGCGTCCACTTTTTAAAAGTAGAAGTGGGTTCTCGAAATTAAAGTACATGTAAGTATTGGAGAAAAAGTCGCAATTTTTTACGCTGACTCGTGTTATTCAATAACCACTAATTGTCAATTAGGAAAACGAAGCACTGGAATCGAACAGGTAATTGGAATTAAACAAGTTTATGACGTAACGTTTCCCTTTTTACTTTATTTTCCTGTTTTGATTTATATCCATTTCGTTGGCATGGCTTTTATGCAAAAAAGTGAGGGAGATTATTTTAGGCGCTTAAATACTAGCTTTATGAAAAAATCTTTGTAATCAGAGAGAACCTGAAAGTTTACCTTTCTCACTGCTTTTAACTATTCCACGCTTTTCTTCGACGCAAACGATCATTTTCAACTGCCACTCCAACGGTTCTCATTTCTTTTGTTGATCTTGAAGCCGGCAGAGAAACACGAAACTCGTTCCAGAGGGAGCCAGTAAAAGACAGTAATCTGGCATGCAATCCAGCGGAATGTCCTCGCAAGACTTGCCTCAAATGTCATTACTGTGTTTTTATTTGTTTGTTTTGCTGTTATTTCTATTTATTTTACTTGCATGTTTTCCCTCTTCTTCACCACCCTCTACTAACTATGATATCACGCACTCAACAAATAACAGCCAAACGTGACAGTTAATTGGGCGTGTTTGGATTAGTTTGGATCAGATACCATTTGATAAAATCAATCTTCCTGTTTCGTGTTCAACTGAAAACGAAACTTTACCCCCAGTCTGCCCGCACAACTATTCACATTTTTTTTTGTGCACGACTATCTCTAGACTTTCTCAAACAAAATTGTGTCACTTCACTTTTCTCGAGAAACAGTGCACGCGAGCATGGACAGTGCACGTGAGGACATTTCACGTGCCACAAGACTTGAAAACGTGCGTAGTGTGATTCTATTCACTCACACTCCTGTGGAGAGGTGTTTTCAACGCGGTTTTAAAATGTTTTTGAGCCTGGAGAAGATTCGTGGAAAGTTGTGGAAAGCATCTTTCCACGAGGGTATCCGAATGGCGCAAATTAAAGAAAAAGCACCTCCACTCCTAGCTTGTGCGCCGCAATACTTTTGATAAAACCCTTTTAAAAACACGAAGGCCCCATATAAAGGGTTTAAGGGTTTAGGCTCCTTCCGCTTTCGACCCTACTGAATTACACTTCTTTTTTCACGTAGGACTGTAAAACAAGATGCAAACGTGCACTTCTACTTCGAAAAATGAAAGTTGTGAATCACAATAACAAAAGCAAGGATAAATTTTACTGGTTTGCTGCATAATGTCAGCGTCACATGTGCAATATGCTGAAATGCATGTCGTGGACAAATGTGTTCAAATTTTTGACCTTCTTTCTTTGGCGTCCTCTTCGAAAATAAAACAGTTTCTTTAGCGTCTTTTCCCGCAGTTTAAGCAGCCACAGCAAAAAAAAAATAATAATGATAATAAAATAAAAAATAAAAATATATATTTCGAAAAGTTGACCACGGCTAATTTCAAGCTGTTTCTCGCTGTTGATTGATAAATGTACCGTGGTATTCTTCTGGAAGGCCGGGGCCCCTTTTCTACTGAGCCTTCGTGTTTCAGCGTTGACTGACTGACTACGCATTATTCTAATAAAACTTTTAAAAACAAACAAATGCTTCTCTCACCGTTTGAGAACAACTTCCCTCCGGCCGTTCGACTCGCTCAATGATCTGAACGGAGATGGTTATGCTTGTGACGTAACAATTAACAGTTCATTTGTGTTTTAATTGTTTTTAAGTGATTGAAATTAATTAAACAAAATAATTGGCGTATATCACACAAAGCCAAAACAAACCGTTTTGGAGAACAAGTACTCGTAGTACTCGGCAAAACATAAGTCAAGATGTCGATTCCTTCTCGCATAATTTCTCGCACTTTTTGAAAGGTGTAAAAGCCAGAATGTTCTACTTTAGAGCACAATATGGACATCTGAATACAGTGTTAGCATATCAGTCGTGCGTCTGTTTTGACAAAATGCACTTTATTCTCCGTTTTCCAATAAATAACTAAATGAGGAAGAAAATTAGAAAGTAAGAAATACTGTTTTTTTTTACCCAAAGATTGAAGGGGTCAGGTTGCATTCTAAATAACAATTAGTGCAGTATATACCACGCAAACGAACAATGCTTTTCGCGCGCTGATTGGTTAAATCGGAGGTGATTTGAAAAGTACTATTCACCTTCACTTCGGCGAATAATTGTTAACTACCATACCAGAATGATGAGTCCTAAGCTCCTTGAAGGTTATGATGCTGACATGTTTCACTTTCCGAGAAGTATGCTACAAAATAATTTACAATCAGAGACCCAGGCGTGATAATAAGGAGCAAGTCAGAAGAGGGGAACAAAAAATGCAACGAAAAGTCAGGAAAATAATAAATATATATATATCAAAAAAGATTAAAAATAAAGCAAAATAAAAATATATAGATAATAAAAATAAATAAATAAATAGATTAAATATGGCTTATTCCAAGGAATATTGGTTCATGGCTGCACTTTTGTGCATGTCTCCTCAGTGACTGGAATCTACCTCAAACATTTATGGAAACCAAAGAAAATATTTTTGTCATAGTTGCCATAATTGCTGTAAGGGAGGGGCTACAACAATTTTGCAGGAGAAAGTAGATTTCTTTTATGGTGAATAAAGGGGATTAGTTTCTAAAGAAACTGTGGTGCTGCGTCGGTGGGGAAGTGAGACACGAGAATTTGGTTTATCAACGGAGTTGATAATGTAAATTGACCACCGTACAGGATTCTTTTATGGTGGGTGGGGTGGGGGGGGGGGGGGGTAAATAATGGGGTGAAAGGCTGGTGCAAAACAAAGAAAATCCTCAAGATTCAGATCTCTAGAGGTTGGCATCTCTGCTAACAAATACATTGATTGATTGATTGATTGATTGACTGATACACCTTATGTAAAGATTGAAGCTTTCATGGATTTATAACAGATACATCATCATACACAGAACGTAATCAAATTAATTCTACTAATCTTTATTCAGTAATATACCACTATACATCCTTTAAATGCACTTTTAAATTATTCTAGTGTGCATTACAAGTTAAAGATAAACTGATTTTATTTTTAAATTCATAAATAATTTAGACGAAATTGTAAAAATGGATCCATTATTCCATTGGACCATTGTTTAATTAGGCTGGTCACAAACAAACTAGGGAGCCAAGACAGTTATTATTTTGCTGATGCCGCAGCCAGTGCAAACCTAAAAGAAAGATAACAAAGCTCAGTAAGCTGAAGTTAAGATAAATGAAGCTAGATAAATGAAATTAATTGAAGGGCACCTTTGTTGGTGCAAAACTGGCATAAGTAACTTAATGTGGCCCTTATAAAATCTTTTTTTTTTCTAAAATTCACTCTCCCATGGCCTTAAGACTGGTTGCTTGAAAGCCTTAATTTGCAAAATTATTATTGTCTGTCTTTAGCCTTATACCTAAACAACTGAAGTGATGTAAGAATAATTTATTTTTAAATTAAGCCCTGCAACCAAAAGGAGACAACCATGCATCAGATCCCTTTCGTTACTGTTTCTCGAGCTTTTACATGGCTTAAAAAGTTGTACATGTTGTAGTTCAATTTTATCCTTGGTTCAATTTTTATTTTCTTTATTCTTGTGTATGGTAATGTATGATAATGAGTACAAAACAAAGGAAAATAAAAATTGAACCAAGGATAAAATTCAACTACAACATATATAACTCAACTGAATACAAATTAATACACAGCAATGTTTGCAAAGTGTATAAGTGCCAGTTTGTAGGCCAAAGTACAGTGAATTTAGGGAAGTGGTCAAAACTATTATACAATGTTGGGACCCACCATAACAAATAAAGGTCACTGCTTCTGCTTATAGCATCCATGCATTTCTTTATAGCCACAACCCCCCCCCCCCCCCACCACCACCTTAATATGAGACCCATTGTGTCTTGTATGGTCCTCCCACCTTAAATGGAGGCCCATGCTTTCTTCTAGCCACACCTTCTATCGTATTTGCTGAGAATATATGGACTATGCCACAATATATAGCTGGATTGCCCAACTACTTTTTGCATACTTCCTCCCCCCTTTCCCACCCCACTTCCAAATTTAGTGGCAGCCCTGGCCATAATCATAATTTTAATCATTTCTGTTCTATTTAACACAATCAAGCTGGCATGCTATGGTGAAAAGGAGGTGAGAAGGGAGCAATAATAATTATTGTTAGTCTTGCTGTCTAACAACACTCTAGAAAATCACATTTCTCAAATATTAATGGGGATTATAAAAAGGCCAAAACAGATAACTTAAACCATGAAGCAAAACCCCTCTCCACAATACATTAACTGCTTGACCCTATATAGTGCAATATAATAAGTGGGTTAGAAATAAGAACTATTAAAGCTGGTACAGCATCATTTGGATTATCCCACTTTTTGTCAAAAATTATACATGTATTTGCCCAATATATTTAAATCTGATTTTGCTCATAAGTATGCACTTCTCCAACCAGTCAAACCACTTAAAATACCAAGATATCTTTCTGCAAAGTAGTGGACTGTGAGATGTGAAAATTTTGACTAAAATAGGGGATGTGGGAATGTAGAGGACATAGTCCTCTGTGTTGTGGTCTGGTCTTGCTCTGTTAGGGAGGGGGTACATGTAGGTTTAGGGTGATATGCCTCGTAGGGGACCTTAAGTGTCCTTTTCTGTATTTACCTGCCATGGGCAAATTGGCAAACACAGTACAACATAAAAATTTTAACATTAAGCAAAATGCATATACATGTACTGTACTTTGAAAGTTAGAAACACCACCCAGATTTAAATGACTTTGTGCACAGTAGTTACTTACCAACGAAGCTTACTGATACTTAACCACCTCGACATCAACCTTGTAGAAATTTACCCCATCTGTCAAAGGGACATGATGAACAGTGTCGTTCAAGTAATCCCCTTTCCGGATCCAAGAGTCCGCATTCCGTTCCCATCCTATGTTCAAAACTGCAGAAACACTGTACTCGGGTGCGATCGGTGACGGCATTGGGCATTTTATGCTGTACATCAGGGCTTCTCCCTTCTTGTAGTTAGTTACATCTACTTCTGTTTGGCCAAGCTTCACTGAAGGAGCATCCATAAGGCTGACGTCTTGAAAGGTAACTATCAAATGAGAGCCTTTGGGAATACATTCGGGCGCTGAGTTGCCGTGGAATTTTATTTCACCTGTGATTTCAATCATTGTACATGCGTTGCTTTGTTGTTTCCCCAAGGCGGCCTGGTCCTGTTCCTGGATTCGAAGCTTCTGTTAAACGTGAAAGAGACATGTTGAGGACATTTTAAAATCGAAAATGTAACGAAAAATAGACACATGTAGGTCTTACGTACCTTGATTCAAGTGATTCAACAACTGAGGGCAGCTCAACATAGAAACAATTTTAAATTAAGCCTTTCGGTCGATTCAATATTTTGACTTAGAATTAAGCTTATTTCTATCTCAAAATGCAAAAGAAGGTGATCCAATAACGGCAGCCAATAAAAACTCGAATATTGATAGAAAAGAAAACAAATTCATGTACTGCAGGGGGCAGCTAGTTCCAGACCTCCCTCGGATGATGCATCTTAAGACACATGTTGTTTACTGTTATGTTTACTGTGGTTTATGAACAGGCCAAAAATAAAGAAATTTTGCGTAGAATTATAGAATCTGTGTTTGCCATGCAACACACATTAGTATAGTGCAACCAGTTACCATAGAGACAAGGTTCCTTTGGTGGCAGTTACACACAATTCCTTAAAATAATATTGGAGTTGATTTTTATTAAAAAAAAAAAAATGAAAATGATGGGGCCTCTGCAGCTGTTATGTTCCAGACATCTGTGAACATAATTCAGGGGAGCAGTATACATACCACCCTTTGTCAATTTAGTTTTTTACAAATTAAGGTATAATTTTTTTGCAAATATTATCACTTTGCAAGATATCATTTTGCCTTGTAATTTGAAATGAATGTATTTCTCTCATTCTGTTGCTGTATTAATGGCTGTTTCAAAATATTGTCTGACATATTTCATGATTACTAATGATGCACGCTGAAGCATTGGAAAATTGTAACATGTCTCAGTTCTTCTTTTCCTTAAATAGACTATTGTAATTTCTTTTGAAATGAATGTAACAAAAAATGTTTCTGAACCCCCTTAGAATTAACAATTTTTGTTGCAGCAACCATGTTTCTTTCGGTGATTAAATGGGGAAACATTGCAGATACATGTGCGAGCTCAAATTGTTGGCACAACATTGTTGCCTTGTTTAGTCAGTCTGAGCTTTAGTCTCACAAACTCCAACTAACGTACATTAGATTTTATGGACACCTTTACAAATACTATCAATGATGTCAAGCAGTCTCTTGGGTATATTCACATTAATGATTTTGCAAAAGAAAGCTAAGTTTACGAGCAATTTCTCCTCATGATTTCCTCATATCTTATTTGATTCAAGTTGGGAGAATTTGGTTAAACATCAGTCCATTTTATCTTTGATCATTTCCATAATTCTCATCACTTGCCTGTATATCATTTGGTATTTATATTAATATTATAAGGAGAAATCAGATGGTGATCACTTTTCAGGTTCAAAGTGGCTCACATTGGTTTCCAGGACTTTTTTTTCTTATCAGTACTTATATTTATATACTTTTATTTATGGATCAATACTACGATTGTAGTAGACAACTATAATATTAAGGAAATCATTTAGTAAAAGAAGTATTAAAATAAGTTTAGTTAATGGTATATGGTGTCGTTGTTAACCGTAAATGGAAATTTATTTCATTCCCTTGAAATAATACTTGAAGTGACTTGTAAATACGTGTATGTAACCATGGAAAGTAAATAAACTAAAAAATAATAATAAAACAAAGAAAAAATACTACCATTGTTTATTAGTTGATACTATCAGTGAGGATGTCCAGTATCAAGCAAATCACAATCATTGGTTAACAAGAAATAGAAATATTACTGAGAAGCATGAAGCTCTGTGTATTGATCCATCCAATGTGTAAATGCTAGAAAGTGCTGGAAACTGCTATTAGCTACCTTAGGGTCAGGTCAAACGCCATACTTCACATGAGCTGAACTTAACTCAGCCCATTAAGTTCATGTTAAGTATGGCATTTGACCCAATTTTGTTCGACTGATTTTATTTGAATCGGCTGAGGCATTCTTCACGGCTGACCAGGTGTGAATAAATGTTGGGTCAAACACAGATCTTCACATGAACTGAACCAAACTCATAATCATGTTAATGTATAAGTCAGCCTTGATTTGTTTATTTTCTTGGTTTATAGTTAAATTCAGCTGAATTAAGTTCAATGTTTGACTCAACAGGCGAACTTAACTAATTTAAGTCAACCTAAACTGTAATTAAGTTCAGCTCATGTGAAGTATGGCATTTAACCTGGAACTAAAAGGATTATTACAAGTGAACGATCAACGAAGGTGGGAAAAACAAAGGATTAATGGGGTTATGTTGACTTATCCTGCATGCTTTAATATAACCCATCACCTCACCTTTTCACCATAAACCAAACAGCTACATGTACAGTTCAGTTCACCATCTTCAACACAATTTAACACATCATAAAAGAGCAGCAGAGACAATAACTGTTTATTTTAAACGAATGTCTCCAAAAGAGACTGCAAATAATTTCACAAATGTAGTTTTTTATGCACCTGCAACTTCCAACACCTTTTTTTTTTTGGCTACCAAAGGGCATGCAAGACCTTATTTATAAGGCTTTATAAAACGTTACATGTACATGCTCATCAAACTGTGAAAATTACCAAAAGTGTACCAGAATATGGACCCTTACTGTTCTGTGCTGTTTGAAGGCCAACCTACTTGGTTAAAGAACACAGCTTAACTGGTCTGTCCAGATTACTATACCGCTTACTCCAAAATAACTTTAATGTGGCACACACGCTGGTTATAATGTCACATTTTCTTGAAGGCTTGCATTTGACAAGTTACCACAAGCTTATCTCTTTTTCCAACAAACCCAGTCAATTTGAGCAAAGAATGAATCATTTTTTTTGTTCCCTGTTTTAGCGAACACAAAAGAAATCAGTAATGGGCACAGTTCTGATCTACTTTTGTCTAAATTGATAAAAGGACAAGGATAAGTTACTAATGCACTTGTTCTACAAATAATTATTTGTTTGGTCCAAAGAAAATAAATATTTTTACTTGGTAAATTCCTTGATATCCAGTCTGCAAACCAAAATCGAGTTAGAGATAACAATGATGCATGTCTTTGTATAAACAAAAGCAAAACAACAAAAATGACAATTTCTTTAATTAGCCAAGAAAACACAAACGAATGTGCAAAATGGCTACCTCTGAACCATGCATTACCTGAAAATGTTCTTGTTACTATTCAATCAATGCAATTCTAAAAATAATCAGCATCACTCATTTTCTAACCCTGCAATGCCCGTTGGTTGATGAAACTGGTCAATGAAAAGACCTGATACCATCCATGGCACCATCTTTGAGCAAAGTTTAAAGTTAAACCAACACGTTGCACATGCGAAGAACTACCGTTGTTTCTAACCAATAACTGATTTTGTGAAGACAACAGTTTCGTACTGTGTTTTCCTCTCTGCTCAACCTTATATCTCAAGCTGTAACATGTGTAAGAAGCCTTTGATACAATCAAACTAAAGGGCATCTGCATCACCAACAAAGGCACATGATTACTTGGCAACAAGTGTAAATATTTGCTGTTTTCTCTTTGTCACACACAACAATGACAAAATACTTGTGGTCAAAAGCTGGCTTTCAACAACATTGCAACTGGATAATATAGATTTTTTTTATTAAACATTTTCAATGCATTCATAAATGCAGATGCTTTGATTAAATCATCATATATAATATACCAGAATTTTATTTTACACTGTTGCTTGATAAAATAAGGTTGTTACATCCTTAAGCATTACCTGTTAAAAATCCAAATTAAACTTCCCATTGTCAATAGACTTACAGCTGTAGAGCATAAAGACTTTTTTTTACATATGGCAATAAAGTGATAAAATAATATACACCCTTGGCAAAAACTACAGCAAGAACCTTGGACTTCAACAACACTGTCAGCAGAGTGATACCATTGAAATCACACACAGCTGTACTGTACGTGTATCTGTCACATCACAGTAATGACCTGAAAGAGAACAAAAAGACCGTCACAACATAACACAACCAGAGTACTTTTCTGCAACAATACACAATTACATGGTTTTCAATTTCTTTCAAACAAGGCTGGAATAAAACAATTGAATAAAGGTCCAAAATCATCTAAGATTGTTGAGATCCCTCTCAAATCTTTTGAGGCTGAACACCAGAGTCGCTGGCAGTGGGATGTTTACATGTATACATGTAAGTGTAAATTGCCTATCACAATCATGAAACATTTTCTTATTAACTAAGACAGGTTGAACAAGACAATCCAAAATTGAGGAATGATCTAGAATGCTTGCATGAAAAACTTCATTGTCAAATCAAAGCAAAAGAAACTTCTCAAAAGACTGGTATGTCGGTTATTAAACTACATATTGTGAAGATGGTCCAAAGGCCTAACAGTGTACTGTATATGTTGTAGTTCAATTTTATTCTTGGTTCAATTTTTATTTTTGTTCTTGTGTATGGTAATGTATGATAATAAGTACAAAACAAACGGAAATAAAAATTGAACCAAAGATAAAATTGAACTACAACATATACATTATTTTGTCTTTCCTAGTTAATAATGTTTCAGAAAGATTATTTGGAATCAAGTCATACAGTAGTCTAGTCTTGCAATCTCCCAAGGAATTAAAATTATTATTCACCAAACCTGTACTCACAATACTGACCTTTGAGCAAAGAGCATTTTATCAATCAAAACAGATCCTACCCAAGTCACTAAAATGGGGTACCAGTCCATTTAAATTCTAGTGGGCTTAATACTCAACACCACAATATCAAATTACTATTTTTCAGAGCCCCCTTAAACAACCACATGGGGCCAGTAACTAAGATATTGCTATGGTAACATTTTTAGCACTAGCAACTGAAGCTCTGTTTGACAGCTGTTGTACCTATCAGGGGTCGAGACTAAAGCTGTAACTTTTCAGTTTACTAACCCAGTGGCTAGTGAGAGGGTTTGATTCACTAGCCAAAACAAAATTTTCACTAGCCAGACTTGTTTGCCAGACATTAATCCTGTCAAGCAGTTTCAGTTAGGTAATTTCTTTTTCAACCTCAATACTGATGTGCAACTTATCTGCTTTTTTAAAATAAATATGTTTGAGATTTGAAAGTTTTATAATAAAAATAAGTCTTGGGGAAGTAGTTTGTTCAGTTGTCTTTCATTGCATTAGTATGAAAAAAAAAAACTCAATCTTCTGTTCACTTGCACGATTCCATTTTCTTTTGTGATACATTTCAAATTAATTTTCATTTGGTTTCCCTCTTGTCCTGCAGTGCTTTGAACTTTTCACTAGTGAAGTGTAAAATCCACTAACCAAAACAGAATTTTTATTAGTCTGTGGCTTGTTGGCTACCGTTAGTCTCAAACCCTGCCTATTACACACTACAAGAAATAGTAAAGAAATTTCAGTGGTAAGAGAGTACGGTGGAACCTCAATTTAACGCAGTGCCAAGGGACTAGGGAAATTGGTTTGTTACATGTACACCGAGCATTTGTTATATCAAGGTCCTTTTCTATACATTTAAAACGGTCGGGATGAAGAATATTGTTTATGTTGAGGACTTCGTTATATAGAGGTTCATTAAATGGAGGTTCCACCGTATACCTGTAGATGGTGTTTAAAAGAAAATCTTCTTTCAGCAGATTTAAACTCACAAGCTTTAGCAACATCATACACTGTGTATATATATTAAAGTAAGTAGACCATTTACAGAGAATTACGACATATTGACTGGCCCCTATATTGTACACTGATACAAAATGGTTTTAAAGAACATAAGACTTTGACAACATCGCACAAAAATAATATGCTGTCCAGGTGAATAAACAATGAAATTTGAAGCCAAGAGAACAGAAAAATCCATTTTTCTGTAACCTGTACTTCAGGGGAAGCCAAAGACATATACTGGTACTTTTTCATTCCAGGCAAGAAACTATGTAGTCATGGTCAAGCATTATATAAAAACAAAATATTGTGGCGGGAATTATAAGTGTGTGTTATTTATAGAAATTGTCAATATTTC